>APFE031562914.1:68329-139017 GCA_000404065.3 Pinus taeda
AAAGGGAAAATATTTTTGAAAGGAAGTTTATGAAGAGGATCATTAACAAAGTGTGAGCATCCAGCAAGGGCAAAACAAATAGATAAAGGATATATATGAACTCTAAAGCTATGTGTTATAAAAATGATCAGTATTCATAGCTAGTTTTGTTCATGATGCTTCAGGCAGCATTAAAGAGGTTTTGTTTTCACATATACATGGGCCAAGTCTATAGTGTATGTAAAACAAGATAATCCAATGCAATTTTATGAAGAACAACAGGGATAATTGATTTCGAAGATCCTTGTGGAGACCAAAAGAGAAAAAGGAGGAACTTTCTCTCCTTGTTTTTACCAGTCAATTTCTAGAAGAGTTTCTGAGCAGTTAAAAACTCATCTTTGAAAAGTGAAATATTTTTTCATTCTTAAGATACTGAAGTACAAAAACCTCTTCCATTTTCTTCAAATCCAATGTGATTTGAGAGAAATGAATGACCAAACTTGCGCTACGAAACCGTTGTAGGTGCATTTTTTCACAAGCATATTTTTACACCTGTTTTTCAAAGACTCATTCTGGGTGGTAGGAAATATGTTTCAAAAAACCAAGAGAGGTTTTTGTTTAGCATGGATTGGTTCACAATAGCCTCCTTCATTTTCCAAATACATTTTTACGAGAAGATATGAGCTCTGTCCCAAGACCTATTTTTCAACCAGAACAGAGCAAGGAACAGTCTCCTAGTTTCTAGGAACATTAAAAGGATGAGTCATCAAGGGCCAGCTGGAGGGTTATGAGCACTATTAGATTCAAATTCATGGATTTATAGGTATTAAAAGGAGTTTTTAATTCCTAGATAAGGCTGTTTTGATCATAATGAGGAGTTACACTCCTAATTGTTTTAGGTCTCTAGGACTGCTAGTTAGCTGTCATTTGCATTTAATAGTTAGTTTTAAGTGTCAATAGGTGTCAGGTCTAGTGGAATTCGAATTTTCCTCATCCTAGATGAGGAATATAAGTCATGTAAAGAGCTCTCTATATAGGAGAATATCTAATGTACAAAAGGTTGGAAATTTTTCAAAGAACACTCATATTGTGCTTTTGTAGATGACTATGTTTTACTGTAATGCAGTGATTTGGCTTTGTTCCTCAGGATTCAGAAGGAGTTCAATGTTTAATTTGTCCTATGGTTGTCTTCATTTTATTTCTTGCAGTAGTATGAATGCATGATTACTTAGAACTCATTGGCTATGCTCTAACTTCCTTCATGTATTTGTAGACTGTGTCTTCTGACATATTTCTGATGTGTTACTGATATGTTGAACTCCAGATGCCCTGACTTCCATGAAAAGTTAATGTTATAATCATACTGAAGCATTTCTTGACTCCATAAGCCCAATGGATGTTTACTGATCATGTTCATCCATTCATATTTCTTCACTTGTTTCATAGAGTTAGCCATCTAATCCATTATCAATATCATTAATCCTTTGAGAGAGCCCTCTCAGGTTGAGGAGGCTAAGCCTCAGCCAAAAGTAGGTTTGAAAGAGTTACACAAAGCCTTCCTAATCAGCAGCCTAATTAGGGCTAGTTTTTGTGATAAGAAGCCCGTACAGAGCTCTCTTGAGTCGACACACATACGACTCATGATCGAAGGTCTCAAATCCTTCTGACTGCTCTATGTGCACCTCTTCCTCAATCTTTCCATTGAGGAACCTCAATCTTTCCATTGAGGAACACAATCTTCAAATCCATCTGATGGATCTTCCAACCGATCTGAGTTGATAGTGCCAACATCGATCAGATAGATGAGTACCTTGCTACAGGAGCAAAAGTCTCATCATAGGTAACCCCCTTGACCTGTGAGAAACCACAGGCGACAAACCTTGCCTTATGTTTCTCCACACTCCCATTAGTTGCTTGCTTTACCTTGTAAAGCCATCAGGAACTCATCACTGACTTGTCCTCCTATCTTGGAACAATATCTCAAACATTGTTCTGAATTATGGAGTCGTACTCCTCCACCATAGCATCAACCCAAACTAGCTATTGCATTGCTTCCTCAAAGGAAGATGGTTTGGTCTCTACACACTCCCCAACCAAGGCCATGTAACCAGTGTACCACTCAGGTGACCTCCTCTGTCTGTGCTAAGAAGATGGTTGTCCTGCATTCTCTCTTGCATCCATCATCAATCTTTCAGGTTCCCTTGAGAATTTCTGCCCATCTCTGGAAGACTCTGCATGAGTGGATGTCTCCACTCCTGGATCCTCTACATGCGGCTGCTCCACGTCAGTCTGAGGCTCCTCCTCCTTAGGAACCAAAATTTCCTCCTCTGCATGCAACTTGAGCTCCCTCTCAAGGGAAATTCGCATGGCCTTCTACTCATCGAATTTCAGATCTCTGCGTACCACTGTCCTCTCACTGGTAGGTAAGAACACCTGATAGTTGTGAGGTGTATAAGTATACCCCACAAGTATCCCCAACTCAATTGTTGGCTCTAGCTAATTCTAGGCATCTTTGGTCACATGGAAAAATATTGATGAGCCAAAGATCCTGAAGTGACTCACATCTAGTCTCTTCCCAAAGAAGGCCTCCTCTAGTATCGTCATCCCTAATATACAATGTGGGCTTCTATTCTACAATTATAATGTTGTATTGCATGCCTCAACCCACAAATGAAGTGGTAGGCCTTGGTCATGCAGCATCGCCCGAGCTGCTCCCACAATCGTTCTGTTCTTCCTTTCAGCTACCCCATTCTGTTATGGGTTATGGGGTTCCATCAACTCCTGTTTAATTCCTTCTACTGCACATAAGTCCTTAAATTGTTGAGAGACATACTCTCCACCATTGTCGCTTCGCAAGGCCCTTATCTTCTTTCCAGATTCTTTCTCAACCAAGGCTTTGAACTCACAAAACCTTTAGAAGGTTTGATCCTTCTTCTACATGAAGTAGATCCAACATATACAAGAAAAATCATCAATAAAAATAACATAGTACCTTTCTTCAGCGGTGGAGGCTGTCGAGAATGGTCCACACACATTTGTATGAACTCGCTCTAGGATTGCTCCAGCTTGACTGTCTCAATCTTCAAAGGAAGATTTTTCATACTTACCCAAGGTACAACCTTTGCATGTATTCACTTGCTACAGTTTACCCTTGGAAAGTCCGATAGAAATTTATTGCATGATCTTCAAGGCCCCATGGTGCAAGTGACCCAATATTCTATGCCATAGCTCGCCAATATCTTGGCTTTGCACCAAATCTGCTTTGGAACTCAATGCAGCACATTCATCTACCTCTAGCTTGTAGAGATTCTTTACTCGAATCCCAATCCTCTTGGTTTGTCTTATGTCGATGTGCCTCAGGAATGCCTTTCCTTTACTAAAGACTACATCATAGCCTTTGTCTTCCAACATAGTGACAGATACCAGGTTCTTCTTCAGTCCAGGCACATAATTTACATTAGTCAAGGTGAGAGGAGCTCCATGCTCCCTCTGAAACACAAACGTGCCTTCACCTGAAACACGGTACTTTCCATCATTGCCCATCTCTATGCGCATCTGGAGGTCCTTCTCCTCCAAGTTACTGAATAAACTCTTATCGCTGGTCATGTGGAATGAGGCTCCACTATCCAGGTACCAAACACAACCCACCATTAATGAAACTAGGCATGCGATGAGGGTGAAATCCAATTCAAACTGTGAGGCCAGCGCCTCACCATCTGATCCTTTCGAGGATCCCTTCTTGGATTTCTTTTGTGGACAATTCATAGCATAATGGCCCACATAATGAAAATGAAAGCATCGTACTTTCGATTTGTCAATCTTATTCCCACCATGGGAAGAACTCGATTTGGAATGGGAAGCCTTCCCTTTCCCTTTCCTCGCCTTACTCGCTAAGGCTAGATTTTCTTCATCATCATGCTTTGATGAAGAACTATCTCTAGTGCTTCTCCTTATCTCCTCCTGCATCAGATCCGACCACAGTCATTCCCAATCAGGAATTTTCTCTCTTCCATTTACTGAGTCTTGGTAGCTATGTCGGCTCTTAGGAAGACCGAGGAGAGAAACACTCACCATGTCATCATCGGTTGTCATTATTCCTACACTTCCAAACTCATCCCTGTAGGTGGTGAGCTTGTTGAGATATGTAGAGATCGTGTCGCCCTTCTTACACTTGATTTTCTGAAGCTTGTCTTTCAGTGTCAGCTTCCTCTGATCATTGTTTTTCTGATATAGATCCTTCCATGTTTTCCACATTGAAAACAGTGTCTCCTTCCCATGGAGACTCGAGGCAATGTGATCTCAAACTCCCTCCAAAAGAATTCTCCTCGCTCTAGCCACATATTTCTTCCATTCCACCAATTCTTGGGCATTAGCAGCTACTGGATTGGGGACTTCTTGATTAATGAAGTCCTTCAAACCATTGTCCTCTAATACTGCTTCCATGCAATCCTTCCAGGCTATATAATTTGAGCTGCCATCCAGGGCATACTCTAGTCTCAAACCGTTGAACGCCATTGGTGAAATTTGAGATGTGATAAGAATTCGATTTCTATAATCAGGAACTTCAAACTTCGAACTTCTCCCTTCTTTATATAATTTTCTCCTCTTTGATCACATTTGGTCCGATACCATGTAGAAATTCTCACTGTAGATCACCCGATAATGCAATATACTAAAGCAAAATACTTGATCTACTTCTACAAACAAACTTGCGGAATATTAGTCAGTTTTGAGCAAGGTCAAATAGAACACATATAACAGATGAAAAAGAAACAATCACACATGAACGCAGAAGAATACTCTAGGGAAAGCCTCAGTTAAAAACCCTGATCTTTGTATTATCATATAAGTGGAAATATCTCTGGATTACACAAAGCTTTAGCTCACAAGCTATCCATCTCTAAGTAAAATCCCTCAATTCTGCTCATGGACTGAATAGACACAACATATGCCTTCCTTCAGTCCTAAAAGCCTTCTATTTTCTTGTGCAACTTCTCTTGGGTCCTCTGGCTGCCACCTGTGTGAATTCACCTCTCGCACAACTCACCAAACTTAGAAATAATTGCCCAATCCTCAAGGAATGAATTCCTTCTGCATGTAAGAGATATCCTCAAGGGAATATTCTTGCAACTGATAGTACATTGTCCCATACTCTGATCTCAACTGGGTCTCTGACTCAATTGACATGCATGAGTTATTTATGAGAGAATATTCAGTTATCTGAAGTACACTAGTTACATGCATGCATGCATTAACTAACTGAACTCACAATCAGTTCCACAAATTGTTGGAACTAATCTAACTGGACTTAACTAAATTAATTGAGCGAACTAATTACAACTCAAAGTAAAACTCATCCTGATCTCCTTAATTAAGGGATAACTTCCTCAATCAAAGGGATAATTGTTACATGTCTTCACATAGACTTCATGTTTGCTTTTCTCCAGCTAATTAACTCAAGATGAATTAATTAATTATTTTTCAAACAACTGCTAAGATCAAATTCGAATTTTAATTCTCAATTTTAGTTCAGGGACTAACTAAAATTGGAATGTATCCTGAAATGTTATTTATAGCAATGTTATTTTTAGCACTTCTATATTTAGCATGTCTTGTTGTTATTTTCAACAAAATAAAATTGGTGGACCGCTTGTAGACATCTTCACATGCTTCAAACAAATCCTGGAGGAGGAAATCACACCAATTTAGCTGGACGCCTACTACACAATGCTCTGCGACTGAAATTGTATCTAGCGTGCACTTGTTCTTGAAAAAGTGATGCATCATCTTTCCCGTAATAATGTGGCAAGTGAACTTAATTTTCGGGGAGTTGATCAAATCTATTCGCACTCCCTTTCCTCCTCTCTTGGTCTCATACTTGGTGTAGTAGTCTTCATCCCCTTACTTCCTCTCTCTCTTGGAATTCTTCTGGAACACAGTTGAAACTACATCTCCTCTTGCTAATAGAACCATAAGCCTTTAAATGTCAACCACATGAATTGGGTATTCTTTTTCAAGTCAGAGTGATCCGTCGTGCATTCTGTTAACCAGTAATTTTGTGCATTGCATCACTGCCATAGTTGTGCCAAACAAAGACAAACTTCTCAAATTCAGTAGGGTGGACCATTGGATTCCTCTTAAGTTAGCCTTGACTTTGATTGCTGCAGTGCCATCTTCTTTTTTTGACTGACTCTGTGTAAACCTCGTGCTTCATGGACGGAAAATTGAAGGAGTTTGAAAGATCATTATCAACTAGCGCCTCCTTGTCATACTTGCCATAGAGCATCTCTCTTACTCTAATTCTTTTATCCAACCTGAACTCTAGAATAGATAGAATTTTCTTCGTCATATTAGAGTGGCGATGATAAACTAAAATAATAGGGGGCTGGTAACTAATCTTAGAATGATAGAACTTAGTACTAGACTGTGAATGGAATGACTCTACCAACTTGGCTTCAAACTCTAAGGAAATCGGCATTTCCATGCAAACTAAGTAGGCCAGCTTGAAACGACGTTTCTGACAAGACCTCCTAACTAATTACTATGACAACTTTCCCTATGCATACTCAATCATGTTAATCCTATAATAAACTGAGCCGAACCTGACTTGGATGACGCAATTCTAAAAAAGAAAAGGTGGCATTGATGGGTAAAAATGTTATCGTAATGGAAGACGTTTAGGAATTAATTATTGCTATAATGGGAAATATTTTATGGGAATATAGGCTGACACTAGAATTATTGTCTAATTATTACGAAAAGGACAGTTAACACAAGTGACTCGCCCCTGACCACAAACAATTATGGTGCGGTGGAAGAAAATCCACAACTGGGACTGACTTGGTGGACAGTTTATTTGGAAGCATAAGGGACTAACTGATCAGAGAAGAAAAAAATGATTGATGTGACTAGTGATGACACAACTAAACAACTCCTACTGAATCTTACATGCTCCTACATATGGTCTCCTTTTAGAGATCCCGTCAATTTTGAGTAATGTTGTTTGATTTGTGGAAGGGTTTTAGGCATACATCATTCACCCAACGTGGTAGCAATAACTCATCTAGTTGTGCAATATTGACTGCTCCATACCCCCTTATATCTACAACAAAAAATGGTCCTAACCAATGCATTTATAGCTTTTTGAGAAACTTCCAGAACTTGTCGACATTTAACATAACGTGCATGTCAACTGTGAATTATTTTCTCTTAATATGTCGGTCATTCCATGCCTTTTGCCTTTGCTTCTAACTCATTTGATGGAATTCTACCATAAATATTGCCTCATCAAGCTCTAAGAGTTCCTCTAGCCGCTTCTGAATTGATTCCTCCTCTGTCATATGAGTGGATTGGGTAACGAAAAGGCTTGGGATAGCAAATTCAGTGGACACCACAGCTTCTCATCCATATGCAATATGGAAAGGTGTATGCTTTTGTAGTCGCTTAAGAGTTGCGTGGTATGCCCATAGGGTCATTGGCACCCTCTCATCCCAATAATCCCGGTTAGTTGAGAATATCTTGGTAAAAACCTTCTCTAAAATATTGTTGAAGGCCTCCATGATACCATTGGCCTATGGGTGGTATGAGCTACTTTTGTGGTGTTGTATCATGAAATTTTGAAGTAAGGAAGCAACTGTCTCATTTATGAAGTGGGTCCCCTGATCACTTGTGAGAATCCTAGGGCACCCAAATCTAGATATGATATTCTCAAATATGAACCTGGCAGTAGTATCCACAGTACAGTCCTTTACAAGTGTTGCCTCAACTCATCTGGTGGGGTAATTTGTTGCGGTGATTATATATCTGGCATGAGAGTGACATGTCGGTGGATTGGTAGGCACTATGAAGTCGACCACCCATTTCTCAAATATCAATAGTGCATGTACTGATTACAATGCGAGTTCATCTCGATTTGATGGCCTTCCAACCCTTTGGAAAACATCACACCCTCTTGCATATTATTTCACGTCTTTGAAAATTATCGGCCACCATAGTCCTTCCTACAACACTTTCCTTGTGGTATATTTTCCCCAAAAGTGGCCACATGTAACTCCTAAATGACATTCCCATAGCACATCATGTCTCTCATCGTGAAGGACACATTTGTGCAACATGTGGTCAAGGCCCAGTTTATATAGTTTCCCCATGATTAATTGATAATCATCCGCTTGGATGACCATATGTTTCCATTGTGTCGTTGTGTATTCGTTTGGACATTTTCTTGTAGCTAAGAAGGTTGCAATATATTCTAGATAATCTAGTATTGCTTCAATCTGGAACAGATCTGCGTCTAGTAGTTGATCATCCAGGGATCCTCCACTTTCTCCCGATTCCAAACGTGAGAGGAGATCAGGTACCACATTCAATCGGTCAGGCTTAGCGATTACTTCAAAAATAAATTCCTAGAATAAAAGCATCCACCGGAAAATTATTCCTTCAAGCATAGGCTTATTCACTAAGTATTTCAAAGCGAAATGGTCAATAAAAAACTTAAACGGGCCCCCCAACAAATAGTGTCTAAATATTTGGAGTGAATAAACCATTGCTAGTGCCTCCCACTTCGTCATGGTATAATTCCTTTCCATTGTGGATAACTTTCTATTGGCAAAGTAAATTGGGTGATTGGGCTCCCTTCCCCGAACTGAGCCAAAACATCCCCTAGAGCAATTTCTGACACATCGATGTGGACATGGAACTATTTGTTCTAGTCAGGGTAGACCATAGTTGGTGCACTTACCAACTTTTCCTTCAGTATGTTAAGTGCATCTTGACACTCCTCCTACCACATAAATTGTTTTGCCTTCTTCAACAGTTTCTCCATTGGTGCAGTAATTGAGGCGTAGTTGTGGATAAATCTCCCATGGTATTCGATATGTCCCAAAGTGGATCTAAGTTGTTTGACATTTGCACGTGGGTCCATATTCACTATTTCCGTAACCTTTTCAAGATCTATCCATACCCCTTCTTTACACTCTACATGGCCCAAAAGCATGCCAAACCAGACTACAAATATGCATTTCTTCAAGTTCAACGATATATATAGTTGTCTACATCGATCGAACATTTTCCTGAGTAGACTAGAATATTTCTATAGTAGACTATAGATCATCCAGCCATCCATGTAGACCTTTAAGAACCTGTGGATATAATCCCTAAAGGATGCAATTACAATTCTTGAGAAAACTGTAGGTGTATTCTTGAGAGAAAATGGTATAACATGATAGGTGAAGGATCCCCAATATGTAGTGAAGGTGGTTTTATTCTTATCCTCCTTAGCAATTTTGACTTGGTAATAGCCTGAAAATCCATCTGTACAGGAGTAGGCTTCATTCCCCACTACATTATCTAGAACCTCATCACTGAATGATGTAGGAAACAGCTCATGCACACAAGCATTGTTCAAGTTGTGGTAGTCCACACAAACCCTTACCTCTATAGCATCTTTCTTGTTTTGTATTATAATCAGACTCACCCATTATGCCTCATCCACTGGAAATATAAGCCTTGCTTATAACATCTATTCTATGTCTTTCTTTTCTTTCTCCTTGACTCTCAAGTTCATTCTGTAAGGTTGGTGCTTTACTAACTGTGTATCTGGTTTTAATATGATTTTACTCCCCTAGGTCTCCCTTGATCCCTTTCTATTATGCTATTGATGAAGGAAACAATTCTTCATATTCTCTTATGAGGTCGAAAATCTCTTTTATATTTTGTTCATCCCAATAATCTCCAATTGAGGTTAACATTGGTTTGTCATCCATCCGAATGTTATGCTTCTGCAACTTCAGTGGGAGTAAGTGTGGTGCATCAGTTATAGGTCCATCCTTGATTTCCCTTTCCCCTTCAATTTCGTGGAATAAAAAAAGTTATAACTCCTCCAAATCATCCTCATTCATCTCTTTGTCCACCTTTCCACAGGACATTACTTTAGGATACCATGACTCATAGAGATGTTCTAAGGTCATCTTTGGTCTATGCACCCATCCATTAGTTGACCTGTTGTGAGCAGAATTTTCTTGAAGACCTGTGATGCCTTAGTCAACCTCCTATCGTTATCTGATAAAGGAAATTTGTTGAAAAATTGATCATCCAAGCTATCCCAGTTCCCCATTTGCCTCCTTATTTCCTCTTGTACATACCAGGCTTTTCAAAAGGTTCCCAAGGTGTGTACAAACTCAAAACCCACAACTCCTTTGGGACTCCTTCCCAATTCCATATTTTCTTACAATTTTCCAATCGTTTTTGTGGCTCGAAGTCCCCGATGTACTTTGAAAATACCTTAGGGTACTCCCCCGCTTGTCTGAATCTTACTTCCATGGCTATTTTGAGCTTCTCCCAATCTCGAACGTAGTTATGGTGAACTCCCCACCATATTTTCGATGTTGCTTGCAATGTGACATCTAGTAATAGTATTTTATGTTCTTTAATAACAGTTGCATCAATCATATTGAGAAATGAATTTACTAAGTCTATAACACGAAAAATAGGGAAGTGCGTAACTGCCCTAGTGAAAATTCCACGTAATAAAAGTTAATAAAGGAAAAATAATAACCACGGTTAATGGGACACTTATTCCAAGTTGAATGTTGGGCAAGACATCCTAGTGTGGGTGTTCATTTGGTTACTAATGGCTAAGGAAATTGGCAAAGGAAATGGCTAAGGCTTTGGAAAGGCAAAATGGAATTTTTGGCACATTTATTTATGAAAATAATGGAAATTAGGAGAAAATGGATGTGAAAGGTCACAGGTTTTGATGTGGGGAGGAAAATGAAGGAAAATAAAGGAAAATAATGGAAAATGAAGAAAATAGAGGCCTCATTGATAAAAAACCTTATGAAGATTAGTTGGTAACCTTTTTTCAGTTCAGCTTTGGATCTCTCCCATTATTCTCTCTCTCTCATACTCTTGGATACTTAGAGTTTTCTTGGAGCACTCTTGGAAGGTGTGGCATACTTGGAGTTTTGGAGCAAGAAGGAAAAGGAAGAGCAGGAAATTGTAAGAGGACATTGGGATCAACAGCTACAGTGGATTTGGCTTGCAGGCACAGAGTTGCATATAAGTTTTCCTCACTAGTTTTGGCATGCATGGCATATGCATGCGGATTATTGGTCATGATTTTTCATTGGCATGGAGGATTTCCTGAATTGGCAGTGGATTTCATAGCCTTTCCATTTCCTGGATAGTCATGGAGATTATGGGTTTATTTCCTTGTTTTGTTTTGGTTGGTTCTTATGTTTCCTTAGCTTGGGTTGAGTTATTAGTTCCTACAAACCTTGGTTGGACAAATGTTCTGGAAGGCCTGTAACAGCTTGGATTGAGTTACTAGTCTTATAAGCCCGTGTCAAACAAATTCTTTGGAAGCCCTTGGTGGGTTGAGTTTCTAGTCTTGGAAGTCTTGGTTGGACAAACACTCTAGAAGCCTGGTGGTAGTTGTGGTTTGAGTTACTAGTCCTGGAAGCCTTGGTTGGAACAAATCCTCTAGAAGCCCTGGAAGGCTTAGATGGAGACCAATCTAATGATGGTTTTTTGATGTCCATCATGAAGTGGAATTATTTTTTCATGGGTTGAGGTGGATGGCCTCTAGAAGCCTTGGATGGTTTTGGATTGAAGTGTTCTATGAGATCCCAAATTCATGCTTGGAATATGGTGTAGGGGTGAATGGTTGAAGAGAGATTTGGCTCAACAATTCTATGATCGGGTGGAACGTGGAAGTCCCATCCCGGATTTGGATTTTGCATCATTTATATGAGGTTATTTCTCCTTTTATTTATATGAGTATTATACTGGATTATATGTGGTTTAGAAGGTTTTGATTTCATTGGTATTTTTTTTTCTATTGTGTTGGTTCTATATGTGTTTTATGATAGTAGCTATGTATGTCTCTCATCATTTTTTTAACTTTTAAATGAATGATCAATGTATCTATGACCTAATGGATGAAATGGCAGTTAATATGTTGAGGTATCAATGTCTCTTAGTGATTCTGAGGTAAGTATGAGACCCCTATGTTTAGATCTGTTATTTACACCTGTAGATTACATATTCGTGATATGATTGACAAAATTCTTGTCATGGCTAGTAGGCGTATAATCAAGGTCTCATTCAAGTGATTGTGTTTATATTGTCATTTCCTTGTTATTTTATTGTTTTGAAGATGTGATTCAATTCTGGGCAGTGACTTGGGCTCTGGGCCTAAAAATGTGGCTCAAATCTCGAGGATGTTGGCATAGCACTATGCAAAAAAGTCCCTAGATGTTGGCTTCTAGGCTTGTGAGAGCATCCAGAGGTCCCTAGATGTTGGCATGCCCATAGCATGAGAGCGTCTAGAGGTCAAGTGGTCAAAATGCTTAGCGGGACCAAAGGGTTGGTGGGAAGAAAGGTTGGATTGGTTCTTGAGGGTTCTAAGGCTAATGTTGAATGTCTATATGGTGTGTTTCTGTCGGTTCCACTTCCCTAACATGAATTAGGAGGTGGAATCATATCATAATGGCCTCTTGTCGCATGTTTACCCCGGCTAACAAGTTGCTTGGGTAGATGTGGGAGGAGGGTGTTACATAGTGGTATCAGAGCATGGTTCACCTCTCGGACTGAATGGGTTGTGTGTTGATCATCCATGCATGACAATTGTATGTTTGTCTCTTACACTTGCATTTCATGTGATTTTTGCATTTTCATAATGTTGATCATGGTTGTAGTGATGTTTTCATGTGGAAGTTGATGTTGTCATTTTGGAGTGCATTGTCATGTGTTTATGATTGGTTACATGTTGTTATATGTCGCTTACCTGTATCATTTGGCATGTTTGGTTAAATTCTTGTATGATTGGTTGCATGTATCATTCTTGTAGGTTTGGTTTCAAGTGTTGTTTGTTTATGCTTGATCATATGTGTTTATGCATATGTGTGGTTGGGTACGCATTGTTTATGTATGTTAATGTTTTTTGACTTATGGGGCCCTGACCCAAGTTCAGAGTTCTTTAGCCAAACAAATCCCTACACTACTGGCCCTTTCAGCATCAGCCTACGGAGCACAGACTGAAGTATCACCCGAAGCAGTATAGGGGGATGCTGGAACCAAGTTTTTGCACCCTTGAGATGGATGTGATGTCGGTTTAGTCCAACTAAACCTGCCTTCGCACAAGTCACTTCACGCTTTGTTCTAATCTTCAGTACCCTCGTGAAGTGTCACAATTGTCTTTCACACAACCCTAACCAGTGCTACCTCAGCCTTAGCCACTGCTTATTCCTTCCTACATTTTTCCACCAGCTACGCCATCCTTAGTTTCGTTTCTTCCTTCCTCCACTGCGCGGTGAAATTCTCTGCTTCCATTGTGGAGCCAGCTAGAGCGCGCCACTCTGATGGCCAAGGCTCAAGGACCGCAAAAATTACATCATCAGTCGCTAAGTAAGGTAGCTTATGCCACGTCTTCGTAGGGTCCTTCCACACCCAGACGAAGACATGGTGGAAGTCTGCTTTGAAATCCATGAAGCTTTACAGACTATTGTAGACCGTGGGCGATAACCGCGGCTTGCGATTAATCCCCATTCTGATGTTCATCTCCATGAGCACCCAAAAGGTCTTACTCTCCCTTATCCTTTGTGCATCCCTAGTTGCCCACAGCGAAGCATACTTCACTGCATGATCGAAAAGAACTGGCTATCTTCAGGCAACTCCCATGCCACCAATACTATCGATAATAAGAGCCATGCATAATGGAATGTTTTTCCCTACTCCTGTGCCTCGCGAAAGTTCTCAAGGAACTCTCCACATATGTAATTTGCCCAGTTTAACTGGACCCCTCCTACTCATTGCTCTGCTAGTGTAACCACTGACGCGGGAACCTCATCCATGTGGCACTTTCACATCACCTTTCTTGCCAATATCTATGTCGCGACCTTAACTGCAGGGTTGTTGATGCTGGACTTGGCATACCTTTGCTTCTTCTTCTCCAACTTATATTTATTTTTCATGGCCTCTGCAATGGCCAAGTCTTCACTTTTTCCCTCTGAAATTTTTGTTGGGTCCTCCCCTGTGCAAGGTAGCCATGTGATCCAGTGAATCAGATGGTCTGTGATGGGGATGGGCTCCTCCAGCCACAAGCACCCAACATGCACCAAAGCAGAGCAGATAACTGATGACGAAAATGGTCACTGGGGACAATGGTAATGTGGCACCTAAAGCAGGTTTAGCAACACTGTTTTCTCAACACCTATGAGCCATTTGCGTGGCTCGAACTCTATTATCCCAGTCGACACATCTTTCTTCTAGTGCATTAGCTGCGTAGTTGCTAAATGCAAGAACTTCTCATGGTCTGCGGGGTCTCAATGTTCAAATTTTAATACGAGAACCCATCCTAAGTGCACTCCTTCAAAAATAATGTCGTCAAGGAGCAGCGGAGTTTGTAGAGAGATCATACTCTCATCTATATCCTTGGGCACCTTGGCTTTACCCTTGCACAAAGGAACATATGCAGGCAACCTAGTGAGAGGGTCTGCACCATGGGTTTTGACTTCCATCTCTACATCCTCCTCCTCCACCAAGATCTCTTCAAATTCTTCCTCCTAATCGGCCTCCAAATTAATTGCCTTCCCTTTTTCCTCCATTATGAGCTTGGCCCTTAGCAAATTTCTAGGCAAGACGCACACCGATATCATGGCCTACTTATCCTTATTAGGTCTCAATGTGCAAGGTGATTTAGGGATCTTAGCGACTA
Source organism: Pinus taeda (assembly GCA_000404065.3). NCBI lineage: Eukaryota > Viridiplantae > Streptophyta > Pinopsida > Pinales > Pinaceae > Pinus > Pinus taeda. The sequence continues at coordinate 83,022 of APFE031562914.1, forward strand.
TCCCAATGCTCTCTAGGGCTTCCACTTCCGTAATTGCCTGCACAGCTTCCTCAATGGTCATTGCTCTGATATCCATGACTTCTTCGGGTGCTGCCATGGTGCGATTTCACAGTTCTCTCAGTGTCTCTGGTAATTGCTCAAGCAACAAATTCGCTTTTAGAATATCAAATAAGTCTTAGTTCATGAATATCCGAGCGCGCAACAACTCAGTTCTCAAATTTTCAAGTGTTGTTTGCTGGACAACCCTTGTAATTTATGGTGCCTTTTAAATTTGAATTCGACCGTTCCCCCCACATTCGGTCCATTAATGCTAGATTGGCGGAGGATTTTCAAGAATTTAGCCCATAAATTTCACCTTAAATGCCTGCTGCCCGCTCCATTTGGCCTCAAACAAAGCATCACATCATGAATAATGACTGTAACAATCACTTTCCGGTAGACCTACACGCCAGCGCAGCTGTCATCACGTTGTCATGGACCCTGTGACACTTCGCTATTGCATGCATTCCTGACATTGCTCAGTGCTCGGGTAGAGTAGTTTATAGTCCTATGCCTCCTTTCAGCTACCTGGAGCACTAATACTGAGATTCGGTCGGCTAGTCAGGTGGTTGGGCCACCTGGGTATGGCTTCAAATGACTACAATTCACTTTTCCTGGGAAGGGTTGTCCATTTAACTTGACCAATTGTACCGCGCCACCATGTGTAATCTCCTTAATAACATACATCCCCAACCAATGCATTCTGAATTTCCCTAGGAATTTATCAAACTTACTATCATACAACAACACTAAATCATTCACCTTAAAGATGCATAGCTTAATATGTCGATCATGCCCAAGCCTTTTCACACTGCTTTTGGACCTACTCATGGAATCCAGCAAAAAATCATTCTTCTTTGAGCTCTTCCAGCTGCGCAAGCCTCTCCTCCAGGGCTCCACGATCCGTCATATCTGTGAGCACTGCTATGCATAGACTAGGCACGATGTATTCCATAGGCATTATGGCTCCCACTCCATAGACAAGCCTAAAAGGTATATGTCTCATCATTTTCTTGCATGTCATTCGATAAGCCCATAACATTGTAGGTATACGTAGATCCCAATCACTTCATTGCGCGTTGCATACCTTGTTGAACGCTTCTGCACGTAGAATCTTCTGCATAGTTACTCTTCCTACATAATGTCTTCCCAACATTAATATCCATCTGCAAGGTCACCCCCCCAACACATGCTTATTGACCATGTATTTTAGCGCGGAGTACATGTGCATCTGCGCAGGTTGGGGCTTCTCTCCATATGCCTGTGTCCACTTGGCCAAATGTGAAAGCGAGTCATCTTGTTCATCATAATTGTCTACCAATCACATCTTAGGCTTCCCAAAGCATGCTCTCATCCTTCTCCTGCATTTGCACCAATCATCAAAGCTTCCTTTGTGCATACCCCACCATCTCGCGGGTGTGGCGTGTAGTACCCAGTCCAAGGCCTGAAAGCGTTTATTTTCCAGAACCTCCCTTTCAAAGGCATCCAAGAAGGTATCTACTTCATTTAGACCATCATAAGTAGGTAGATATCTTACTTCTGTCGACACGTAGTGCAGCGACTTTGTCATCATATTACAATTCAGCGTAGTTACTTCGTGTAACCAATTATGCCATCGTTCTACTTCTTCGTCGAAATCTGAAGTGCAAGAAATTTCACGCTCCCATGTAATCCATCCATCCACAGTGGGATTCACCCAGTCTTGGTCTTGCATCGTCATCTTATAGATGCAATCCAAATCATCATCACTTTCATAGTCATGGACTGACTCCTTATAGTGTGATCCTTCAACAGGGTCCACAGGTACTATTACATGCAGTGACTTCTTTTCAAAGATCATTTTCCGCTTCTTCAGATTAATCACCCCATTCATGTTAGTGGCCTAGTCAATTCCTAGGAGCGTGGTGTAGTGATTGGTGTCATCAACAATCTCTATTACTTTGAAATCTGCTAGCGCACTCGCTCCGTCAATATCCACAGTTATTCCTTGCAATCACCCCATAGGTATTATTTCTGTTAATTTGCCATTCTTAGCTGAATCAGAGACCAATGCAACGCAGGTCTTACCATTCGCTCCCATGTCTACTTCGGTAGAACATTCGCATCTGATCTCAAATCCAAAATGACTTGATCCATATCATATTCTCCAATCTATGTGGTAAGTCTTGTTTCTCGTCTCATTCTTGTTTTATGTTTTCCGATTTTCTGGACTACGCACGGTTCTCTTGGCGCGATTCCAACGCATCCGTTGATGAGTTACTATAACCCTTTCATAGCCTTATTGTTTCGTAGTAACTTCATACATGTTTAAAGGAAAGTTGTTAGCATGGATGGGTCCATTTCCAGCTCCAGTTTATCTTTGCTTCCTGAAGTGGAGGCATCAGTGAAGCTCTTCTTAGCTTCCTTGAAATTTTCCCGAGCGTGCTCCAAATCAAACTCTGCTTCCTTTGCCGAAGCTTTACGAACCCAAGTACTATCTTCTGGTTATTTTCCTTTGTCATCTCCCGTCACGATTCCACTTCGAAGCACAATGTTTAAATTCAGGTCTTCCTCGCATGGCTCAGACCTCATCATTTGTAGGTTCTGAGTCAGGGGAGGCAATAGCGCTCCTTTGTCACATATCCTAGCTATCAATGTAGGACAATCTTCTATCTCATGATCGAACAACATGCAATACTTGCATGATGGGCACGTTGAATTGGTGCAATCGCGGGCATAGTGTCCTGGCCCTCCATAATTATAGAAAATCAACTGTCTGCAACCTCTACCAAGTCCTCCTCCACCTCGGCCTCGTCCGTGTCCCGAAAATCCTGTTCACACCATTCCTACATTTTAGTAAAGGGGGCGCATTTCAGCCTAAACCCTGTAGGTGGGGTTTTTATCCATCATCAACTCATAACTTCTGCAGGTACGCTTGCCATGTCCCACCGACCTGCAAAAGTTGTAGAACAACTATTGCGAATTTTGTGTATACTTCTTTAATAAGTGACAATTGTCTATGGCATGTTTTCTAGCTATTTTACAGATCGTGCACCATAAAGCAGGTGCCACACTAGGTCCTGCTTGAGCTTTCTGCCTTAAAGGCATTGGTCCTCCTCCTTGAGGTAATTTGTAAAAACCAAGAAGTGGTCTTTATCATGACCTTGGCTCTTCCATTTTATGCACCACATTTTTTCACACACTTCTGGTCGAACCTTCCTATCTTATTTGAGACTCTACATCTCAAGGCACAAATTCTTCAGCTACGTGTGGATTCGCTAAACTCCCAAATTAGGATCTTGTATCAGGGTCTCATGTAGCCTCATAGTGATCTTTAAGGCCTCTTCCTGAGTTGTTATCTTCTGCTACAATAACGTACTCCTTAAATGTGGTAGTAGCGAAGCTACAAACCACTAGCGATGTTTTCCATCTGTCTAATTCATATTTTCTTCGTGAATTGTACATTTCAACCTCTGATCTAGTTCCCAAGGAGTCTCGCCTGGTAGCATCGTGATCTCTTAAATCCCACCGTGATCAAATGGGCTTCAGATTTAGGCTTTCTAAATTCTCTATTTAGCGTTGTTTGGATATTTGCAACTCTCGCATTTGGGTTATCGTTGGAGTACTTAATATACCAAGTCAGCGCGCGATCTTGCAGGGTGCTAACCAGTGTCACATTCTTTATATGGTCATCTGTAACACCTTACGCTTCCCATACAGCCCTTACAACGAACCAGAATTGGTCCGGATCTTCATTTCCCAAACCTTTGAACATAAGAAACTTCACTGTGCTTGGCATATTAAATTGCGCTGGTGGTGGAGTTGGAATGAGTGAAGATGGAGGTGATGGCGGTGAAGCTGGTGGTGGTGTGGGTGGAGCTGGTATTCGAGGAATTATTTGTCTTATCAGCTAAATAGCACTTCACAGAGAGACATTCACGAGCTCTTCCTCATCTCCTTGTGGAGGTGAAATTAAGGGGCTATTTTCTGGATCCTTGTTTCCTTCGTTCCTATAAACCTTTCCTCTTCGCATAGCCCTGAACATCAAGGTAACTGCATAAAACACTTTTCGCACAACAACATTTTAATCCAAGTATTCAAAGAATTTATGTACTTACCTCACAGTTCTTTGAGAAAGCGTCACCCTACCTCGCTATGGCAGACTGAGGTGTCAACCACGAACTCAGTAACAAATCCTCCTATAATACAATCGAGCCAACGATCGATGGCGCGTGCAATCTTATCCTCTGATGCTTCCAGTCTTCACACTAGCTCTGGGGTCCACACAATAGGACCATCAATTTTCCACCTTCCTTGGCTATCTGCTAGCTTTGTGATCCACTCATATAGCTCAGCAGGGAAGGACGCGAAAAAGATTTAGAGGATCTCTGTATACAGGTAGCTATTTAGCCACTCTTCTTTTAATAGTCATGGGTTTCTATTCTCCTGCACCGTGAACTCGTGAATTATTCTATCCAACCAGCCTTCAATTTCTTTCTTAGTTGGATTCCAATGATACAACATCACACATCTCTCATGCAGATTCCGGTCCCGGCAACGGAACCATTTGTTGGCTTATGGGGGCTTGACCCAGGTTCAAAGTTATTTAGCTAAACAAATCCCTACACTACTGGCCCTTTCGGCATTAGCCCTCAGAGCGCGGGCTGAAGTCTCACCCGAAGCAGTATGGGGGGATGTTGGAACCAAGTTTCCACACCCTTGAGATGGATGTGATGTCGGTTTATTCCAACTAAACCTGCATTCGTGCAGGTCGCTTCACACACTTTTCTAACCTTCAGTACCCTTGTGAAGTGTCACAATTGTCTTTCGTGCAGCCTTAACCAGGGGTTGAGATGCTTTCGCACTGCTATGGCAACAAACTGCATTATTTCCCAAACTACACCAAGTATCTTACTTATCTTATTAACAGGTCTTGATTATCTTCGCGTAAACAAATATTCTAACTTGCATTCACTTAACAAATATAGTTATATATATTCACGCATCATATAAACAATAGAAGTGCAATTCATACCCAATATATCTTATGCATAAAACGAGAAATAAATACAAAAAAATGTTAGGTGTGGAACCTGATTATCTTCTATATTCATAGGTTTCAGCCAGATGTATGCCCCAGGAAGATTGTACACCCCTCCACATAGGGGGGTGCGGGGGGGACTTGTCCCCCCCACGAGGGTTCGGGGGGGCTGATCCCCCCCGACTGAGGGGTCTGGGGGCCAGCGGTCCCCCAGCAGGGGTTTGGGGGCAGTGCCCCTAAAGCTAAAAATAGATGTAAAATTGCCTTGTAAAAGTCTAGTAATTTCTACTCAATCTAGGTTGTTCATTAGGCGGATGATCTGATGGTAGAAGTTATGTTTAGTTTAGGGTTTTTTGCCCTTCAAGGCAACCCCTCACTATATATGAGGGAATTGTATTGCGTCTATGTATATATGTATTCTATGTGAGGAAGAGACAGGAGATTGAGAGCGAAGAGGGAGTTACAGCGGATCTACTATAGGTTGTATCCCTTCAGTTTGCTGGATAATATAATAAAAGAAGGACTGGTTGTTTCTCTGTGGACATAGCCCAAACTGGGTGAACCATGTATATTTGTGTCTCTCTTGTTTTATGCGTTTTCTGTGTTTATATTTCTGCAATATTTTATGTGTTCCATTGCTCCATAATATATAATTTTCTAACAAAAAATGATAGAAACTTCTCTTTATTAGTACTTCCAATTGTTTATAGGCTCGACTCACCCTGTGCACTCAACTACAAAGGTTCGCTTACTCAGCTGCAAACTACTAGGCCTCTTTGCACTTAGTTGCAAAGCCTCTTTCTATGCTATGACCCAAAACTAGACTTTTCACTTCAGAACTATCTCGCATACATCATTCTTCCTTAGACATTCTGTGATTAGTTGCCTTAACTACTTAGAGCTTCAGTCTATTTATACAATCCAATGGTCTGTAGACCATGGGTAGATCTTCTATAGCTGACATTATATTATCAAAATAATGGTGTACAACCCTATGACTCTTTAACAAACTACGCACTCCACGGCCACAAAATGTGGAGTATTTTCATTGGAATTACAAAATTGACCAAAATCTGGGCTCTAAGCCCCAAAACTTCCCTTGGGGGATCTCGCGCCCAACAATGTTTGCATCTGGGAAAGTGTGCAGTGATTTAATGATTGTTTTCATGCATGAGGTCATGGCATGTGTTGTTGTTAATGTCATGCATTGATGACTATACTGTAGCTAGAATGTTGGTTTCATGGTTATATACTTATGTATATGTTGTCATGAGTGTATTATACATGTATCACGTTGGTTTGTTGATCTTACAGACAAGGTATATTCCCCAAGCTATACTAAGGTATGTTGGTTTATTGTGATTTGGTTTAGCTGACATGATATACCTTGTAGGAAGATGGTAGACTATAAATACTCTCCCTATGAATAAAATGAGCTGTATGGTGTTGGGAACTCTTCCGATTTGGAAAAATACATTGAGAATCTTAAAGGAAGAAATAAGGAGTTGTAAGGTAGATAATGACATAATCATGTAGGAACAGAAGAAACAAGTAGAGGTAAATGCAATGATACTTCAAAGTTTCTTAGATTTACAACGACATGGACTACGTTAGATTAACTATGAGCAGGAGGAATGAACTAATGGGGCATATGGTAGTAGATCGCATGGTGGTCATTGGTCATAGATAGAGATGGAAAACTAATTGATACTCTAGATAGGAGGAGGGATAGACATGGGTACTATTCTAGTTCTGATTTAGATAGGCACTATGATCATCATATTTATCGTCCTTACAGGAGGAGTGATAGGGGGCTTGCTAGATGAGTTTAAGAAATAAAAACCACCTACTTTTGATGGAGAGATGAAGAAACCATAGGATGCAGAAGCATGGTTTCTTGGCATGAGGAAATTCTTTAGCTGACATGATTATTCAAAGAACATGAAAGCCAGAGTAGCTACATTTGGTCTCAAAGGTAAAGCATACATTTGGTGGGAAGATGTCAAGAATGTCAGATGTATTCTTGAGGAGGACTTGACTTGGAGTGAGCTCGAGCGGTTCTTCAAGAAGAAGTTGTTTTCAGAGTGATACTTTAATGACAAGGAAAAATAATTCTATGAGCTAAATATGGTATCCATGATGGATTAGGAGTATTCTAGTAGGTTCTTGGAGTTACTGAGGTATATTCCTTACCTAACAGAGGAAAAGGCCAAGATTCAAAGGTTCATTAGTGTATTATCAATTGCATTCAAAGACAGGATTGAGTTCTATGAACCTAAATCATTGGAGGAGGCCATTTGAAATTTGAGGCATTGCTATGAACAATAGAAACGCAAATCTGAGACTAAGCCATACTGGAAAGGTAATGCAAAGAACAAAGGAAAATGGGACAGAAAGTGAGAAAGACCTCAAGGTACATGTAATAAATTGAATGTAGTGCCATCTAATAAGTTCAATGCATCAGATAGAGGATAAGGACATCGATCTAAGGAGCAGAACAAGGATGCAAGCTGGAAGCCTATAGAGTGTTGGACTTGTGGCAAAGATCATCACAGGAGATATGGTCCATAAAATTAGGGTGGTAGGTCATAGATATATAGTGCATAGGATGCACATACTGTTGGGGATGTTGGTTAGATAATTCCTCATATTTATGCATCATTAGATAACGAACAGGCAGATCATCATGCATTTATCATTGGGGTGGACGGTAAGCTTTCTGATCAAGTTATTTCTATTTTGATTGACCCTGGATCTAATTATAGCTATGTTAGTCCTGATTTGGTGGATAAGTGTGGTTTGACTAAGGAATTTCATGCAAAATCTTGGTTAGTGCAATTGTCTACAGGTACAAAGAAGCGAGTTCATCATTAGGTAAGAGCTTTTGCATTTGATTTGAATGGTATGCCTACATTTGAATGCAGCACATTTGAATGTATTACCACTAGGATCATATAGTATGTTTTTGGGCATGGATTGGTTGTACCTTCATAGAACCAAGGTTGATTATTATGAAAAGGCCATTGAGTGTGTGGATGACAATGGGGAACCAAGAGTATTGCAGGGAAAGAAAAAAGCCACATCAGTTAGGATGGAAACAACTATGCAAGCAAAACGTCGCAGAAAAGAGTGTGTTATTTGCAGTGCACATTTGTAGTGACAAGGGTAAGGAAGTTGAGGATGAAAATGTTTTGAGAAGGTACCCAGTTTTAAAAAAGTTCAAAGATTTATTTCTTGAGGAAATTACAGCGTTGCCACCTCACAGGGAAGTAGACTTTTCTATTGAGTTGGTGCTAGGGGCAACTTCAGCATCGGAAGCACCTTACAAGATGAGCACACCTAAGTTGGTAGAGTCCAATTTTAAGTTGAATGAAATGTTGGATAAGGGATACATTAGGCCAAGTGTATTACCTTGGGGCACATTGGTATTGTTTATAAAGAATAAAGATGGTATTCTCAGATTATGCATTTGCTACAAGCAGTTGAACAAAGTGACCATCAAACAAATATTTGTTTCCAAGGATTGATGACTTGTTATATCAGTTGAAGGGAAAAGCAGTGTTCTCAAAGATTGATATGAGATCTGCACATCATCAGGTACACATCAAAGAGGAGGAATTTACAATACCTCTTTCAGGACCAAGTATGGGCATTATGAGTTTGTTGTAGTTCAATTTAGCTTAACAAATTCTCTAGCTACATTTATGTTCTTGATGAATAGTGTGTTGTGTCTGTATTTGTATAAGTTTGTTATTGTGTCCATCGATGACATATTGGTATATTCTAAAAATGAGGAAGAGCATGTCGAGCATTTAGCAGCAGTGTTGATATTGTTTATAGAACATCAGTTGTATGCTAAGCTCAACAAGTGTAGTTTCTTTTAGAATAAGGTACACTACTTGGGGCATGTTGTCTCCAAGGAGGGTATTGCAGTAGATCCAAAAATGATAAGGGCCATCATGGAGTGGGTAGCTCCTAAGAATATGGATGATGTGAGATATTTTTTGGGGTTGGAAGGATATTATAGGAGGTTCATAAGGAACTCCTCACAGATTTCTTATCATATCACATCATTGCAAATGAAAGGTAAGAAGTTGGAATGGATAAAGGAGTGTGAGGCTAGTTTTGATAAGCTTAAGAAGTTGTTGACACATGCACTAGTGTTAAATATTCCATATCGAGAAAAAGAGATTGTAGTATGCACAGATGCTTACAAGAAAGGACTTGGTGGAGTCCTCATGCAAGATGGATAGGTGGTATGATATGAGTCGCGGAAACTAAATGAACATGAGAAGAACTACCCTGCACATGATCTTGAGTTGGCAGCGATTATGCATGCATTGAAGATGTGGAGACACTATCTTATGGGCAGGACGTTTACATTTATGAGTGATCATAGTGGGTTATGGTATCTATTTGACCAACCGAATCTAAATGCTAGGTAGGCTCAGTGGTTGGCTACGATTAGTGAGTTCAATTTTGAGATCAAGTACATCAAAGGCAAAGAGAACAGAGTGGCAAATTCTCTTAGCAGACTGATACAGGAAAATCACTTAGCTATTATGAGCTCCTATGGGAGAGACTTACATGATAGGATTGCAGATATATGGAGATTATGCAAAGGTTGCAGTAGAGTACTATTACAGCTACAGGTGGTAGTAACGGTATAGGTATAGGTGATAGTATGTATACAGGTTGTAGGTTTTAACCCTGTACAGAAATTACTTGCATACGAATTCTAAGAACAGAAAATAAACAATGTGAGAGAATAACACATAAAACACATATACACAGAGATTTTCCCCTGGATCCCAAAACCGGGACTACCAACTTGATTTTCATTATATGCCTTTCAATGTTAAAATACATATTCATGCATGCCAAAGCATCCAATACCATGGACAGAAAACCATCACGTCCAAAACCATGGACCAAAAACCATCACGTCCAAAACCATCGACCGAAAACCATAGGTAGGTCCACCCAACCTAATATAGGGTCCAAAAAAAATCTTTCAAGAGGTGTTGCCCCGAACCCCATAGAAGGGGGCTACCTGCCCCCCTCAAAACCCCTCCCTGCGGAATTGGCACAACGAAGGGGGGGCTCTGCCCCCCCTCTATCCCCCCGGTTCACTACATAGGTTAGTCGTGGAAAGAGTATAACATAACCCAACACAAGTATAGGTGATAGTATAGGTATAGGTATGGGTATAGGTATAGGTATAGGTACAGGTACAGGTGCAAGTGCAGGTGAATAGGATGTGGAATATTACCTTACAACAAATGGATTGGTTAGGTTCATAGAAAGGATATATGTCCCAGACAGTAGTAAGCCCATCATGCAAAACCATATTCAAGTTACCCAGGTTATCATAAGACACTAACAGAAGTGAAGATCTTTTATTATTGGCCAAACCTGAAGAGGGATTTAATAGAGTTTATGGCTAGGTGTTTTTATTTTCAACAAGTGAAGGCAGAGTGTAAACATCCAAATGTATTGCTACAATCAATTGTGATTCTAGATTGGAAATGGGAAGTCATTTCCATGGACTTCATCACTGGTTTGTCAAGGACCGTGAGACAACATGATCCCATCATGGTTATTGTGGACAGGTTGACAAAGTTTGCACATTTCATTCCAGTGAATTCTACATTCTCAGCTAGAAATGTATCATAGGTATTCATTAGAGACATGGTCATATTGCATGGTGTTCTAAAGAAGATTGTAAAATAGGGATGCAAAGTTCACTTCCAAGTTTTGGAAGGAGTTATTTTCAATTTTGGGCAAAAATTTGGCCTTCAGTACAACTTATCATCTGCAGATAGATGGACAGATGGAGAAGGTCAATGGGATACTGGAGGACATGTTGAGGATGTATGTAATGCATTAGCAGTGAAAGTGGGAAGAGTACCTACCATTGGTAGAGTTCATTTACAACAATGGTTATCAGGGATCCTTAAGGATGACTCTGTTTGAGGCATTATATGGGCGGAGTTGCAGTACTCCTATTAGTTGGATTGATATAGTTAATAGAGTGTTGATTGGAATAGACATGTTGGTGGACATGGAATAAGAAATGCAGGTGATCAAGAAAAATCTAAAGAAAGAACAGGATAGGCATAAGAGCTATGTAGATCAAAATAGGTTGTCCAAGGATTTCAATGTTGGGGAACAGATGTACTTGCACATCAAACCGAAGAAGATTTCTTTATGGATTAGATCATGTGCCAAGTTGGCACCACGGTTTTTGTGGACATTTCAGTATTATTGATAGGATTGGGCCAGTAGCCTATTGACTTGCACTACCCACAACTGTGAAATTCCATAATGTTTTCCATATGTCATTGGTTAAGAAGTATGTTAGAGATGTTGATCATGTGATTGACTGGTCTGTATTATAAGTGGAACCAGATGGAGAATTCTAGTCAAAGCCTTAGTGTATATTGCAAAAAAAGGTGCTCATACTACAGAACTGAGAAGTCAAGCAATTTAAGGTGCAATGGAAGAACTTCAGGCCCGATGAAGCTACATGGGAGACGGTGGAACAGATGTGGGTTATGTATCCTTCCTTGTTTGTCAATTGAGGCAAACTAGTTTTGGTATGGTGTTTTGGTATATGTCTTGGTATATGTATTGGTGATGTTGGTATATGTACATATGTATATGGATGTAAATACCGCCATGAGGTATGTTACAAAGCTCTAATAAGCAGTATGGGTGTCATGTCATTATGATGTTATGTTTGTTATGTTTTCATGTTGGTTTGATTCTCAGCAGGTTGATCATGGTAAATATTGCATCGAGCTAAGTTATAAAGCTCCATCGACATTATACTTTGTTTACAACAATTCTGGTTATAGGTGTTTTTGAACACTGAGGAGGATGTTCCCACAAGGGGGAGGGTTCTCTAATAGCCCAGGTGAAAATTCCATGTAATAAAACTTAATAAAGGAAAAACAATAACCACGGTTAATGGGACACTTATTGCAAGTTGAATGTTGGCAAGACATCCTAGTGTGGGTGTTCATTTGGTTATTAATGGCTAATTAAATTGGCAAAGGCAATGGCTAACGATTTGGAAAGAAAAATGGCATTTTTGGCACATTTATTTATGAAAATAATGGAAATTAGGAGAAAAGGGAGATGAAAGGTCACAGGTTTGCATGTGAGGAGGAAAATGAAGGAAAATAATGGAAAATGAAGAAAATAGAGGCCTCATTAATAAAAAGGCTTATGAGGATCAATTGGTAACCTTTTGTCAGTTCAATTTTGGAGCTTTCTCATTATTCTCTCTCTCTCTCTCATACCCTTGGATACTTAAAGTTTTCTTAGAGCACACTTGGAGGTGGGGCATACTTGGATTTTTGGAGAAAGAAGGCAAAGGAAGAGAAAGAAAGCACAAGAGGACATTTGGATCAGCAACTACAATGGATTTGGATTGCAAGTACCGAGTTGCATGTATGTTTTCCTACTCTCCCTTTGCCTTCTTACTCCAAAACTCCAAGTATGCCCCACTAAGAGGACATCGGGATCAACAACTACAATGGATTTGGCTTGCAGGTACCAAGTTGCATGTATGTTTTCCTCACTAGTTTTGGAATGCATGGAATATGCATGTGGATTATTGGTCATTATTTGTCACTGACATGGAGGATTGCCTGGATTTACAATGGATTGCCTAGCCTTTCCATTTTCTGGATAGTCATGGAGATTTTGGGTTTATTTCCTTGTTTTGTTTTGGTTGGTTCTCATGTTTCCTTAGCTTGGGTTGAGTTATTAGTTCCTAGAAACCCTGGTTGGACAAATTCTCTGGAAGCCCTGTAACAAATTGGGTTGAGTTACTAGTCCTAGAAGCCTTAGTTGGACAAATGCTCTAGAATCCTTTGGTGGGTTGATTTACTAGTCCTGGAAACCTTGGTTAGAAAAACACTCTGGAAGCCCGAGAGCAACTATGGTTTGAGTTACTAGTCCTAGAAGCCTTTGTTGGAACAAACACTCTACAAGCCTTGGAAGGCTTGGATGGAGACCAATATGTTGATGGTTTTGTGATGTCTGCCAGTGAGGTGGAATCATTGTTTGATGGGTTGAGGTGGATGGCCTTTAGAAGCCCTGGAAGGTTTTGGATTTATGTGTTTTATGAGATCCTACATTCATACTTGGAATATGGCACAGGGGTGAATGGTTGAAGAGAGATTTGGCTCAGCCATTCTATGGTCAGGTGGAACATGGAAGTCCCATCCTAGGTTTAGATTTTCCATCATCAATATGGGGTTATTTCTCCTTGTATTTATATGAGTATTATACTGGATTATATGTGGTTTAAATGGTTGTGATTTCATTGATATCTCTGTTGCTATTATGCTAGTTATATATGTGTTTTATGACAGTAGCTATGTATGCCTCTCATCATGTTTTTACTTATAAATGAATGATCAATGTATCTATGACCTAATCAATGAAATGGAAGTTAATGGTTGAGGCATCAATGTCTCTTAGCAATTATCAGCTAAGTATGAGACCCCTATGTTAGATCTATTATTTACACCTGTAGATTACAAATTTGTGATATGTTTAATGAAATTCATGTCATGGCTAGTAGGGGTCCAGTCAAGGTCTCATTCAAGTGATTGCATTTATACTGTCATTTCCTTGTTATTTTATTATTCTGACAATGTGATTCAATTATGGGCAATGACCTGGGCTCTAGGCCTGAAAAAGTGGCTCAAATCCCAGGGGCGCTGGCATAACACTATGGAAAAAATTCTTTGGAAGTTGTCTTGTGGGCTTGTGATAGTTTCCAGAGATCCCTGGACGCTAGCATGCCCATAGCATGAGAGTGTCCAGAGGTCAAGTTGTCCAAAAGAACAGTGGGACCCAGGGGTTGGTTGGCAGAAAGGTTGGATTGGTTCCTGAGGGTCCTAATGCTAATGTTGATTCTATGTATGGTGTATTTCACTCGATTCCACGTCCTTAATGTGACTTAGGGGGTTGAATCATATCATAGTGGCTTCTTGTCACATGTTTACCCCATCTGGCCGGTTACTTGGGTAGATGTGGGAGGAGGGTGTTACAAAGTCCCTTACCTCAATGCCAATCCAGTTGACCCGATAAATTGTAGCACAAATTCTAGTGTTGATCTCATATCCACTCTATTTCCAGTCATCCCAAGTGACTTATGAGCCAACCTCTAAACTCTAAATTCTCTACTAGCTAACAGACACTTTAGTTGTTGGGCTAAAGTGTTCCTCCCTTTTTCCCGTTGTTAGTCTATAGAGTTTATCTAACATCCTTGGCTATTCTCTTTCATCTATTAGTTCTGTGAATCTCAATCCCTGATTCAAATCTAGAGGTTGAATCACCCTAACCCATTCCACCTCAAAATTCATTAGCTTCCTTTTCAAGTCGATTATAGCATAGTTTTCAAATTCCCAATCTATCCCTAGCAGTGTCAGGTAGGGATTCTTGTCTCCCATGATGTCTATTACTTCAAAATTTGTATGGGTCTTCAACCTGACCACTTCCACTTCTACATCCTCCAATATCCCAATTGGAAGGATACAATACTAGTTCACCATCCACAACTAGATTGGTGAAAATTTCAATTGAAGCTTTCCGAGTGCTTCCCACATTTTCCTTTGTAGAATATTGATATTGGAGCCTAGATCTGGCATAGTGTCCTTGACCTGGAATCCTTCAATCTTATCATCAATTTTAAACTCTCTACATGTTCTCTTCTTGTTCCTCCATACTCTCCTAGTGTGTCTTGTTCCTCCCTCAATATCCTCTTCTAGTATGGCCTCTTTTAGACTCTTCCTCAACTACCATAGTATTTGGTCATCATTCACGATATGCAAAAATAATATAAACCATTCCCAGATGGTTTGGACTTCTGTGGACTAGGATAGGTTCGAGCTCTTAGATTTATGATATTTTGGTTGTCCCTTTTGTGATCTTGCACCTCTAGTTAGATTGTCATAAACTTTGTTTGCCTCCTTTTAATACTGATTTGGTTGTTGAGGGTCATATGAATGCTTTGGGGAGGTCATTCTAATAATCGTGGGATGGTCCATGGCTCCTTGGTCAGCCCCAATATTTTTTCATCCTCATGTGACTACATTAATATTTGAGAGGGGAGTTGTATCTAATACCCTAGGCTTTGCATTAATTAAGTTCACACCCATCTTCCAGTTTTGCTCCTCCCATTTTGCAATTAGTTTCAGACAATCCTTTTTTGGATGTTTATTGACCTTGCACTAAGAGCACCATGGTCTTCTTGGTAGTTGGAAATCTCGTGCAACATGCCCTTCTTGGTCATAGTTGTAATAGTGAATTGGGCCTTTGCCTCATGTCCTTCCACCCCTAGTTCCTTCTCCTCATCGCCCTCCTCGAGCAGTCTCATTGAATCAAAAGGTTGAGTGGTCTAACTTATCTCCTAGAGCATCCATTTCTCTACATTGGTCGGCGTGGTGAGTTGTGGAGGTGTAAAAATCACAATGATTGTTATTTGAAACATTGGAGTATTTTTGTAGTATTGGGTATAGACCAAGCGAGTGTCCATACCTACATGACTCCTGTTGCGGGTGTAGACCCAGGTGGTCCTACTGGTGTAGATGTAGTACTTGCACCCCACAACCTTGGACATTCTATAGCAACATGGCCTTCCATTAAGAAATGTTTACACCACATGTTCGGTCGCACTAGGCGACCTAGTTGCAGGTCCTTCAATTTCTCTATTATGCTTGCAATTTGATGTTGGAGACCCAAGGTAGATGGATCATGCGATGTCACTCCCCCTTAGTATTCATGCATGTATCTACCATAGCTTCTATCTAAGTTGTTTGCTTGAGAACATCTTGTAGTGTATCAATCTTATGTTGCATCAATGGTGTACAAGTAAGAGATAACAACGCTTTGATAAACCAATCCCTTTGGTGATTCATATCTATTGGGAAACTAAGTTTATCGACTGCATGCTTAAAAATTTGCATCATCTCCCATGCATTCTCTCCCTCCCTCTACTTTATCTCTCATAGCTCCAACAACCGTTGTTGATCAGTTTGGGGAAGTCTGAATTCTTATACAAATTCTCTTTTAAAATCATTTACAGTTGGTTTCTAGTGTAACTCTGACCATTTTATGAACCATCCCAAGGCCCTTTCCCTGAGAGTGGTTTGAAATTAAATTAGCTTCACATTATCTAGCATCTAGTGGGCTCTCCATATGGCCTAGCATAGGTACCTATGTTGTTCTACATCTTCGTTCCCCCTGCCGAAGAACTCAAGATACCTTGTGAATGATCTTGCCATATTTTATTGAGTCCGTGCTAAAAGCACAAATCCTTGCAATCATAGTTGTAGAGATCCTTGCAAACTTGTGCTACTGCTACTAGTACTAGATTTGTAATTAACATGCACACTATGAACTCTTATAGTTCTGATCAAATTAGAGAGGAACTTTTCAGGATTGTTATAAAGTACCAGGGGAAAGTTGGGGGAGACACTACCTGAGCTTTGGGGAGGAAAATCATTGAGTACTTTGTACACATCATCTTCAGTAAATAGTCTCCATATAACAAAATGCATGTCATTTTCTAGGCTTTCCTCCAATCTTATGTGCACCTTTACATCTAGGATCTCCATCTCCACTAGTGAGGGTGGACCCCTATCACCTTCTGACCCACGGTGGTTGCAGTTGTCTCTACCCCTCCCACTGAGCTTCCTTCCATAATTTATCTTCCTTCCAGATCTCTCAACACCACTCAAGCTTGGTGCAATCCCTTATGTTGTCTTTTAATCATCTGTATGGCCCTCTCTTGCCATTTCTCCATTATCCACACTTTAGTTTAAGCTTTTAGATCCATGTCCTTCTGGGAGTCATTTGTGTCCATCCTTTTGATAGTTTCGTAGTTCCCCGCTCAATAGAATCCCTTCCTTTAGTTCCTTCCCCCAGTACTAGGTGTTTACACTACCATGCTTAGGCTTTGGAACACCAACAAGCCTTCTTCCACCATTAGAACCTTGATCCAAACAAAAACCTCTTTTAGTAGCTTCCCTTACAACCTTGATCAAAAAACAGCTTCAGCCTTTGAAAAAGACTGATGGCTTTCTGCTGCAAATTCGATAATATGCCCTTCTAGCGTGGTTTGTACCTAGAAATATATGACTCTTGTTGGATCTGTTTCAAGATGATATAGTGTAGTGACATTTGCTTGAGTCCAGTTGCGATGAGATTGGTTTTGTCCACTAGACCGCCCTTTCACCTACAATCTCTACAACTAGTTATAAAGTTCTTATGGAAACTTGCACCAGAAGATATCGTACTAATCACTCACTGATTTTGAATACAGGATTTCGTCTTCAATTTCACAACAATTCTTCGACAAAGTTGAGCTTGTTGAGAAACAAAAGGGTCCACTTGCTCATCCCGCTAGTTTCACAGTTCTTTCTTAAAGATCCTCGATACCATATTCCAAACCCTCGTTTTTAATTTCGGGTCTCGAAAATGGAACCATTTGTTAGTGCAGAAATAGAAACAGGGTTAAGAACCTGGGTTTAGGCATAAGGGCCAACAAGGTTCCTTATATTCTAGGACAATGCCATCATTTTCATCTTACCTGGGAAGGATAAGGAGTCTCACCCGAGGTGTGCCGCAACCTTAGTTAGATGAGGTTTGGAATCCAATATCAAGGAAAACCATATCAAAGGATAGAGAGCAAGGAACATTAACTTATTCTTCAAATCAATCATATCGCAACATTCTATACATGTTGTAACAGAAAGACTACCTAAATATGTGCATACAAAAAACTTTTGAATAACCACAATAACACATAGTGGATACACTATGATCCCATAATAGTCTTCTTCATTAATATAAAGATAAGTACATTACACCAGGCTCGCAGCTTGTTTTTCAACATCAAAACTATAGTAGACAGAATACAAACTTATATAAAGATAGTCACATAGTGGTTCTCATAGCTCCACAAAATAGGAAGGATATTATCTCTAAGAACAACCACAACACAACCCTATGACAAAAACAACCCCTCGTTGTTCTCTTTTGTGTCTTTTATATTCTTCTTCCCTTTTCTTTCATGCTAACCTAAACTACTAGTTCCTTCTGCCCTACTTGGATACCTTCATTCCTCAGTTGTTCTTGCTCTTTCCCCGCTCAACTATATCTGCTTCTTCCCACCAACCTTTCATAACTATCAGTCTTTCTCTAGTTCATTACCTTTTCTCAGTTGTTAGTTCCATATGTTCTCAATGGCCATCTTTTCCACTTGACGCCAGCTTCTTCCTCCACAAAACATCCTAATTTCTCAAAAATGAAGGCCTCAATAGGCCTTAACCAAAGTTCATTGACTCGTCCCCGAGTTAATCTTTATTTGGCGACGTCGGTGTTGTTGAATATTTTTCTAGTGCTCTTGCTAATATTTTGTTGGTGATACTGTTGGTGCCTCCTCTTGGTCGATCTCTTTAAACAAAGGCCCCAATTCAGGAACAGTCACGATGGTCACCTAGCGTAATTGATTGTAGTTATTAAGCGTTGTTTGCTAAGTCTCTATGATCCTGTGCAAGGATTTTAGTCATTTTGTTGGATGTCGGTTGGGATTGTCATGCCATCAAGAAGGAATTCCAATGTGTTTCCATGTCCCCACTTAGCTCCTATAATGTCTCAATGTGCATTTCAACCGAGGGCTAGAGATCTCGAAGTATATGTTTTGTCCTAGACAACTTATCCTCGATATGTTCGATGCACACCTCCAGAGTGTCGATCTCTGCCCGAAACTTCTTCCTTTTCTCTTTGTCCTTCATGTTCTTGATATTGGTGAGGAGTTGATTGACTTGGCCTTGGAGTGGGTAGATCGACTTATTCTTCTTTGATAGGCTTCCTGACCAGTCTCAAATTTGTTACAAGAGGATGTAGGCATCATTTGTGGCATCAATAATGGAGTCCTTCAGAGCAACTACAACAGTTATAGACTGGATAACTGAATGAACGTCCATGTTTGTCTTCATGCCCAATAGTGTCCCAGAGGGTATGGTGTCTGAGAGGGTAGCGGATGTGGATGTAGTATGGGGGGACAGGTTGCGCAAGCTAGGTGACGCAACTAAAGTGGAAGGTGGAATCTCTTCAATGATTGGTGAGTTGGTGTTGGATTGGGGTTCTTCAAGGTTAAGGTCAACAATGTGACTGGAAGGGGTTGATTTTTTCTTCTTATCCCCTAATAGCAACATCATAACTCCAACAGATACAATACAAACTTATATAAAGACAATCACAAATTTTCTCTCATAGCTCCGCAACACAAGAAGGATAATATCTCTAAGAAAAATTGTGACACATCCCTATAACAATAACAACCCCCTCTTCATTCTCTTTTCTTCCTCCCTTTTCTTGCATGCCAATCTAAACTGCTAGTTCCTTCTCCCTTGCTCAGCTTCCTTCATTGCTCAGTTATTCTTGTTCTTTCCCCGCTCAGTCGTGTCTGTTTCTTCCCACCACCCTTTTGCAACTACCAATCTTACACCAATTCCTTATCTTTTCTCGGTTATTAGTTTCATAGCTTCTGAATGGCTATCCCCACCACTTATCCCCAGATTCTTCCTCCACAAAACATCCTAATTTCTAAAAAACAAAGGCCCCAATAGCTGTAACCTATGCCTGAGCTCCATGTACCTGTTATCCTGCTGACCTTCCTATAAGATCTAAGCCCGAAATATGTCCCATAAGAACTCATAGTTGCTATGTGGTTCACCTGTATTCCCCTACAAAGAGCAGCAACAACCTTGTTATCATTACGTTTAATATACCTAATCTCAAAGTCAAACTCATTGATCATGGCCAACAATCTAGCTTACCTGGCATTCAGATTTGGTTGGTCAAATAGATACCCCAATCCACTATGATCACTCATCAATATAATTCATCTGCCAAGATGATAACTCCTCCATATATTCAATGCATCCATGATCACTGCCAACTCAAGATCATGTGTCAAATAGTTCTTCTTGTGCTTATTTAGTTTCTGTGACTCATAGCACACTACATGTCCTTCTTGCATAAGGAATCCACCAAGCCCTCTCTCGCAAGCACCTGTACATGCCACAAACTCTTTTTCCAGATCTGCGATCTTTAACACTGGAGCATGTGTCAACAAGTGCATTAACTGCTCAAAACTTATTGCACATTCCTCTTTCCGTTCAAACTTTTTACCTTTGCACTGCAATGTTGTGATGGGATATGAAATATGAGAGAAGTTCATGATGAACCTCATGTAATAATCTGTTAACCCCATAAATGATCTTACCTAATCCATATTCTATGAGCTTTCCACTTCATGATAGCTCTTACCTTTTCTAGGTCCATTGTTATGCCTTCCTTGGAAACCACATGTCCCAAGTAATGTACTTCAGTCTGAAATAAATTGCACTTGTTAAGCTTAGCATACAACTAATTCTCTCTCAATAATCCCAATATTGTTGCTAAGTGTTCGACATGCTCTTCTTCATTTTTATAATATACCAATATATCATCAATGAACACAATAACAAACTTGTCCAAATAATGACACAACACACTATTCATCAAATACATAAAAGTAGTTGTAGCATTAGTCAAACCAAATGGAACTAAAACTAACTCATAATTCCCATATCTAGTCCAAAAAGCAATCTTGTAGATGTCCTCCTCTTTAATGTGTACCCGATGATATCCGAATCTCAAATCAATATTTGAGAACATTGTTGCTCCCTTCAATTGATCGAGCAAGTCATCAATCCTTGACAATGGGTACTTGTTCTTGATGGTCACCTTGTTTAACTGCCTATAATCAATGCATAAACTAAGAGTACCATCCTTCTTATTTAAAAACAATATCGTTGCACCCAAAGGTGATACACTTGGCGTAATGTATCCCTTGTCCAAATTTTCCTTCAACTGCAGCTTCAACTCCACCAACTCTGGTGTGCTCATTCTGTAAGGTGCCTTAGATGCTAGTGTTGCCCCTGGTACTGACTCAATAGAAAAATCCACTTGCCTGTGAGGTGAAAACTCTGAAATCTTCGTGGGAAATACATCCTGAAACTGGTGTAGAACTGGGTACCTACTTAAAACATTTTCATCATCAACTTCCTTACCTTTGTCACTAGAAATATGCACTGAAAATAACACACACTCTTTCCTGTGACTACACTTAGCTTGCCTAGCTGTCACCATTCTCACTGATGTTTTTTTCTTCTTACCCTATAAGACTCTTTGTTCTCCACTTTCATCCAAGCACTCAATAGCCTTGTCATAACAATCCACCTTGGCCATATGAATATATAACCAATCCATACCCAAAAACATATTGTATGATCCTAGCGGTAATAGATCCAAAGGTGTTGAGGTAGGCATACCATTCAATTCAAATGCACAAGATCTTACCTAATTATGAACTCTCTTCTTTGTACCTATATCCAACTTCACTAACCAAGACCTAACATGTACTTCTTTAGTCAAACTGCACTTATCCACCAGGTCAGGATTGATATAACTATAATTAGATTTGAGGCCATTCAAAATAGAAACAACTTCATCAGAAAGCTTATTGTCCATATTGATAATAGACGTGTGCTAATCTAACTGCCTGTTATCCAGCACTACATAGATACTAGGAATACTCTGTCCAGTATCTCCCACTATTTTTGCCTCCTGAGCACTATAGATATGCGGTCTACCACCCTGATGTTGTGGAAAATCTCTCTTGCAATGCTCTCCTCCACAAGTCTAACACTACAAAGGTTTCTAGCCTTCATATTTTTCTCCTCAAATCAAAGTCCATGTCCCCTATTATGTGCATTGAACTTCTTAGATGGCACTACATTCTCTTTATTACATGTACCCTGAGTTCTTGCTCCCTTCTTGTCCCTTTTTGCTTTTTTCTTTGCATTACCTTTCTAGTTCGACTTAGTCCCAAACTTTCATTTTGATTTCTCATAACAATGCTTTAGCTTCTGGATGACCTCTCCCAATGATCTAGGCTCATCAAACTCAATCTTGTCTTTGAATTCTATCGAAAACCCACTTATGAATCTCTTAATCTTGCAATTCTCCTCCTTGAGGTAAGGCACATACCTCAACAACTCCAAAAATCTGCTAGTTTACTCCTCATCGGTCATAGATCCCATCCTTAACTCATAAAACTCTTTTTTATTTTCATCATAGATAGTACCTCTCTAATGGATACTTCATCCTGCATAGTCTCTTGAATTCACTCCAAGTCAACTCCTCCTCATACATATCTCTGATGTTCTTTACGTCTTCCCACCAGATATCTGCTTTACCTTTAAGACTAAATTTAGCTATTTTGGCCTTCATGTTCTCTTAATAATCATGCAATCTGAAGAACTTATTCATTCCAAGCAACCATGATTTTGCATCTTGTGACTTCTTCATATCTCCATCAAATCTAGGTGGCTTTGCTTTCTTAAACTCATCCATAAAATATCCCTTATCACTCCTCCTACAAGGATGATAACGATGACGATCATACTGCTTGTCAGAACCAGAACTAGAATAGTATATGTTTCTATCACCTCTTCTATCCAAAGTGTCCAAGAACCTTCGATCCCTTATCATGTCCTCTTTATCCAACTTGTGCCCACCATGAGATTTAATGCCATATGCCCAATTAGTTTTTTCCTCCTTCCCATAGTTGATTCGAAGTGGTCCTTGTCTCTGGAATTTTGACAAACTCTGGAGGATTACTGCATTGACTTCTACTTGTTTCTCCTATTCCTGCATGATTTTGTCATTATTTTTTTTACAACTCCTTATTTTTGCCTTCAAGCTTCTCAATGTGTCTGATAAGTCAAAATAATTCCCAACACCACGTTGCTCATCTGATCCATAAGGAGAATATCATGAACTATAGTCTACCATCTTGCTAGTCATCTTGATCTCTTTCCTGCAAGGTATCTTATGTCAGCTAAACCAACATACCTTAGCGTAATTTCGGGAGGATATCTCATCTGAAGGATCAATCAATTTAGTGTGATACATGTATAAACATAATCATAATAGCATATAGACATGTAGCATATAGATATAACAACATATAGACATCATTCTAACCATAGTCCAGTCAACAATGCATGACCATATCAACTACACATCATGACCTCATGTATGAAAACAACAACCATATTATTGTATGAATAATGATATATAAGAATTGACATTCATAACCAATTCATAACCGACATACACTCATGATGACACATTCCACGAAAACACCATTAACCTTCACATGACGACATCGCTACAACCATGATCAACACCATGCATATGCAACTGACATTAATTCATTATCAACACACTGCCCATCTAGTCTAGGGGGTGAACCATGCTTTGATACCACTTTGTAACACCCTCCTCCCACATCTACCCAAGTAAGATAACCGGGGTAAACATGTGATTAATAGTTATTGTGATATGATTCAACTCCCCATGTGTTAGTTCAAGAAGTGGAACTGACAGAACACATGGCATAGACCTTCTAGAAATACTGCAGAACCCCCAAGATCCATCCAAACCTTCCAGGTGACTAGCCCCTGAGATAAACTGACATTTTACTACATTAAAGCCCCAATTGCTCCCATAACATGGTCATGAGTGTGACTGGAACCCTATACTCACCCCCACATCATGGGCATGTTGCGACCCGAGACTTTAATAGATAGTTATGTGTCAGTGACTCCAAATTTTGTGCCACTTTTTCAGGGTCAGGGCCCAACTCACTTCCCAAAACTCCATGAAGCTTCCATAAATAAAAGATAACATCAGAACGATTATATAAATTAAATTACTTGAACAAGGACTTGACTGGGCCCTACTAGCCATGACAGAAATTTCGTCAAACACGTCACAAATATGCATTCTATAGGTTTAAACAACAAATATGAGCAAAGGGGTCTCATACTTGTTTGATAATCACTAAGAAGCATTGACACTTCATAACAATAACTTTATTACCATCTATACATTTTCACTGTAATAGAACTCATTCAAAACCAACATATAACCAACATAAATATCAAGGATATAATAGCCATAATATAAGCCACATATAAACAAGTATATTTTCCCATAAAATACCAAGGAGAAAGATATATCTTATTTATTTTTTCATAAGCCAACTAGGTATGGGACTTCCACGAACCACCCGACCATAAACTAGGTTAAACAAAATATTTCTTTCATCCAGTCCCCCCCCGTGCCATATTCTGAGCATGAATGTGGGATATCATAAAACAAATGAATCAAAACCATCTAGTGCTTCTAGAGGCCAAAACACCTCAACCATCAACTAGTGATTCCACCTCACAGTTGGATATCACTAACCATCACCAAATTGGTCTCTACCCAAGTTGTCCAGGGCTCCAGAGCGTTTGTTCCAACCAAGGCTTCCAGGACTAGTAACTCAACCCAAAGTTGTTGTCGAGCTTCCAGATTGTTTGTCCAACTAGGATTCCAAGACTAGTAATTCAACCAACTAAGGGCTTCCAAAGAATTTTTCCATCCAATGCTTCCAGGACAAGTAACTCAACCCAAGTTGTTACAGGTCTTCCAGAGCGTTTTTCTAACGCAGGCTTCTAGGAACTAGTAACTCAACCCACAACCAAACGAACATGAGAACAAACTAGAAAACAAAAGAAAGGAACCCACAACACCATGGCTATCCATAAAATGGAAAGGCAAGGAAAATCCACTATCAATGTAGGCAATCCTCCATGTTAATGGTAGATCATAACCAAGAAATCACATGCATATGCCATGCATGCCAAAACTAGTGAAGAGAACACACATGTAAATCGGTACCTACAAAAAAAACCCATTGTAGTTTATGATCCCAATGTCCTCTTTCACTTTTCCTTCTTTATCCAAATTCCAAGTATGCCACACTCCTCCAAGACTGCTCCAAGAAAATTGTAAGTGTCCAAGAGTATGAGAGAGAGAGAATAGATAGGGAGCTCCAAAACTAAACTGACAAAAAGATATGAATTGGTCCTCAAAAGCCTTTTTATTAATGAAGCCTCTATTTTCTTCATTTTCCATTATTTTCCTTCATTTTCCTCCTCACATGCAACCTGTGACCTTTCACCTCCCTTTTATCCGACTTTCCATTATTTTCATAAATAAATGCCAATAAATGCCATTTTTCCTTTCCAAAGACTTATCCATTGCCTTTGTCAATTTCCTTAGCCATTAATTAATCACAAGTGATCCCCATCACTATGTTTTTTCCCAACATTCAGCTTGGAATATGTGTCCCATGGCCAAGGTCTTATTTTATCTTTATTAATTTTTATATCGATTTTTTTACCAAGGTTGTTATAGAACCTTCCCCATTAGGGGAACACCATCCTCAATGTTCAGTGGCACCTATAACCACAAAATTGCAGTAAACAAAACCTACTTCCCATGGAGATTTATAACTTAGCTCATTGCAATATTTACAGTGATCAACCTGCTGAGAAGAAAACCAACATACATGACAAATATAACATCATAATAACATGACACCCATATCGCTTATTGGAGCTTTATAACATATCTCATGTGGGTATTTACATCCATATACATATGTACATATACCAAAAAATATATTGAAACATATATTAAAGACATAAACCAAATCATTCGCTCAACCAGAAAATAGGGAAGGATACATAGCCTACATCTAGTCTTCCATATCCCATGTAGCTTTATCAGGCCCAAAGTGCTTCCATTACACTTTAATCTGTTCAGATGCTCGGTTCCAGAGCATAAGCATCTTTCTCTACAAAATGCACTAAGGTTCTGGCTGGAATTATCCTTTTGGATCCACCTACAATATAGACCAGTCAATCACATGATCAACATATTTAACATAGTTCTTAAGAAATGACACATGGAAAACATCATGTACTTTTATTGTCGAAAGCAGTGCAAATCGATAGGCTATTGACCCAAACCTCTTAAGAATCCTGAAAGGTCCACAAACCAGGGTGCCATCTTGGCACACGATCCAATCTACAATGAGATCTTCTTTGGTTTAATGTGCAAGTACACCTGCTCCCAAAACTGAATCTCCTTAAACAACCTGTTCCTATCTTCATAGCTCTTTTTCCTATCCTGTGTTGCTTTAAAATTCTTCTTGATTACCTCCATTTCTTGTTCCATTTCTGCCAACATGTCTAGTCCAATCAACACCATGTTAACTAGATCACTCCAACTAATAGGAGTATTACAACTCCGCCCATAGATTGCCTCAAATGGACTCATCCTCAAACATTCCTGATATCCCTTGTTGTAAGCTAAACTAGTGGAAGTTATTATTCCCACTTCCAATTTTGATGCATCACATGCATCCTCAACATGTCCTCTAATATCCTGTTGACCCTCTTTGTCTATCTATCTATCTACGGATGATAAGTTGTACTGAAGGCCAATTTTGTACCTAATCTTGCAAACAACGCCTTCCAAAACTTGGAACTAAACTTCACATCCATGTCTAACACAATCTTCTATGGAATGAAATGGGGACCATTTCTCCTTAAGGGGGAGGACTAATCCAAGTGGATATATGTGGTCTCCCACCTATTCCACTTGGACCACCAACATTATTTCTATAGAAATTATGGTGTATATTTTCAATGGCTCATGAATTTTTAATCAAAATCACAGGACACAAACCTACTCTACTTCTCTGTGGAAATTAATTCACAATATAGAACAAAAATTTCAAACATGTAATAAAAAACAACACACATGCACATAGTATTTTTCCCGGGGAAAGTAAACTACTCAGAACCCCAATTAATCTAATGAATAGAGATGTATTACAATTTCTTTTCTCAACTAAGCATAACCTACAAGTGCCTAACCTATCTCTCTACTCACTAAGAAGATTTGACTTGGACTTAGTCAATTTCTGCCTCTTCTTGAACCCTAATTTCCTTGTACAATTCCTTGAGAAATTAGGCCCTTATTATTTAAGAATTTCTCAAAAATGGATTACGCGATTCCTCAGGTTGATCATTAGGTTGCATGCAATGCTTGTACACTTCGAAATAGTTTACAACTGATGTTGCAATACCTTGAAAATCCACGTCAACTGGGTAACTCAAATTCTATGCATGTACTAGATATTTTAGGCTAGTTGATCAGTTAACTAGATGATCACTAAGTTTGACTGAAGTCCCACTGCACAACTAACCTTCCACTAGTTCCTGCAATAGTTAGAACTAGTTTAATTGAGAACAACTTGAGATAACTAACTTTGGTTGCTACAAATTAGGAATCAAACATTCTTAATTGAACTCTAACTTTTTCAACTCACATTTACTAAGTAAACTAGGTGACACAAGTCATGTCACACAAGTTAAAGGCATCCAAGTTGTATGTTGATGTGTAAATTCTAATTTTCTCAATTTAATCAAGGAAAAATCAAATTGATAATTTCTTGTTGCATTTTTCAACGCTCCCTCTCAACAAAAAATGGATTATCAACCACCCCTATCCTACACCTGTGGAACTCTAACTTCCCTCTTGACAAGGCCTTTGTAAAAATGCCAGCGTCTTGTTCCTATGTCAAAATGTACTGAAGAAACATTATATGCCTCTGCACATAGTCTCGTAAATGGTGATATCGGATATCTATATGCTTGGACTAGTCGTGAAAAATAGGATTGTCAGAGTGCTTGATGCAACTTTTATTATCACAGTAGATCAAATTTGGATCCATCATCTGACCAAATAGTCCAACAAGTATCTTTCTCATCCATATCACCTCACATGTTGCTTGACTTGCAACCATGTATTCTTCCTATGTTGAGTTGAGCACCATAGATATTTTCTTCACGTTGTACCAGGAAACTGTTGCAGACCCAACGCTAAAAATTCCACCTGATTCTCTTTCAGTCTGATGGAATCCCCACCCAATCTGCATCTATGAAGCCACACAACTTCACTCCCTCTATCTGTCTATACCATATTCCAAATTGTGTAGTTCCTCTAACGTATTGCAAAACATGCTTAGTTTCCTTCCAAAATAATTTGATTGGCCTAACCATAGATTGCCTCAGTTGGTTGACTGCATAGCACATATTTGGTTGTGTGTTCACAAGGTACATCGATGAACCCACTAGCTATCGATAAATGGTAGCATCCACTTCTTCACCTAAAGTGGCATCCTCCTTCCTCCAATTAGTCGCTAGAGGTGTCCCTGTGGATTTGCAACTCTCCATGAAAAACCTTTGTATTATCTCATTTTCATGCTTTCCTTGAGAGGCAAATAGTTCCCCATCACCTTACCATACTTCCAACCCGAGAAAGTAGTGCATGAGACCCATGTCCTTCATTTCAAACTCTCTTGTAAGGTTCTCGTTGCAAGATCTGATCAACTACTCATCACCAGTTTGAATCAAATCATCAACATATAAGAAAATAATAAGTAATATACCTTCTACCAAGATATGATAGAGGTTTTCATCCACTTCACCTTTGGTGAAGCCCATACCGGTGAGATAGCTATTGATCTTGGTATACCAAGCACGGGGTGCTTGTTTGAGACTGTAAAATGCTCTCTTGAGTCTGCATACATGAGACTCTCGATAAAATGTCTCAAAACCTTTTGTTTGCTTGATGTATAGACTCCATTGATAAATGTTGTTTTTACATCCATCTGGTGGATCTTCCACCCCATCTGCATAGCCAGTGCAAGAATTGATCTAATGTATGAGTATTTTGCTACATGAGCAAAGATATCCTCATAGTCAATTCCATCAACTTGAGAGTACCCCTTGGCCACAAATCTAGTCTTTTACTTCTCTATGCTTCCTTCTATTGCATTATTTACCTTGAATATCAATCTCAAACCCACAACTGGTTTATGTGCTGGTCTTGGTACAACTTCCCAAACATTTTTATTTACAACGGATTCATATTCATCCACCATTGCATCAACCCATATAGGTTTCTCTACTACTTCCTAAAAATAGGATGGCTTAGTATCTACAAGCTCAATCATTAGAGCCATGTAGTCAGATTATTGATCAGGTGACCTTCTCTATCTGCATTGATTTGAAGGAGCACCCACATTCTCCCTTGCATCCTATATAAGTCGTTCTGCTTCCGTGGCTCTTTTTCTACCTACTCTGGATGTTTCTGCTTGAGTAATTGTCTCCACTTTTTGCTCCTCAACTTGTGGCTGCTCCACAACTTCTTGAGGTTCCTCCTTTGAAGCTAACATCTCCAATTATTGTGGGATCTAAAGCTCCCTCTCAAGGGAGCACCACATCACTTTCTCTTCATCAAATTTTACATCCCTTCACACAATTTTCATTCTAAAGGATGGAAAGTACACATGGTAGTTATGTGGATTTTATGTGTAACCCACAAATACCCCTAACTCTGTTTTTGGCTCTAGATTTTTCCTTGATTCTTTGGAGACATGGTAGTAAAAAAAGACTCCAAACATCTTGAAGTGCGACACATCCGGCTTCATCCCCAAGAAAGCCTCCTCTAGTGTTATCATATAGAGAATCTAACGAGGACTCTGGTTCTGCAAATAGATTCTTGTGTTGCATGCCTCTACCCACAAGGGAAAAGGTGGGCCTTGGCCATGCAAAATCACCCTTGTTGCTCCCATAATTCTATGGTTCTTTCTCTTAGCCACCCCATTCTGCTATGGGTTTTGGGGTGTTGTCAACTCTTTTCAAATGCATTATTTTGTATATAAATTTTTAAATTCATTCAACATGTACTCACCTCCATTATTTCTCCTGAGAGCCTTCACCTTATTGTCGGTTTCTTTCTCAACCAGTGCCTTGAATTCTACAAACTTAGAGAATGTCTCATCTTTCTTCCACACGAAGAAGATCCAACAATTCTATGAGAAGTCATCAATAAAAATGACAAAATATTTGTGTTTGGTAGTGGAGGTTTTCAACAAAGCTCCACAGACATTAGAGTGGACCCTTTCCAAGACTGCATGTGCTTTGTTGTCTCAATCATGGAATGTGGATTTTGTGTACTTCTCCATAGTACATACTTGCATACATCTTGATGCTCAAGTGCTCTTTTGGAGAGGCCTATGCTTTTTTAGACATAATCTTCAAGGCGCCATGATGAAAATGGCCAATTATTCTATGCCAAATTTCACTGATATCACAGCTCTACACGTTCTCCACCTTTTTGCTTAATGAAGCATATTCTTCCACATCTACATTATATAGGTTCTTCACATGAACCCCGATCTTCTTCACCTATCCCATGGCTATATGTCTCAGGAATTTCTTTCCTTTACTGAAGATCACATCATAACCACGGTCTTCCAAAAATACAACAAAGACGATATTTTTCTTTAGGCCCAAAACGAACATGACATCTTGAGCCTAAGGGGAAAACCTAATTACCTCTGAAAGGTGACTGTACCAATCTCAGTCGCATTATACCTTCCGTCATCCCCCATATCAAAGTGCATCTACAAATCTTTTTCTTCCAAGTGACTAAAAAAGTATCTACACTCTTTCATGTGGAACAATGCACTTGAGTCCAAGTACCACACACTCCCTATCATTGTGTTGGCCATGCATGCGACAAGGGTAAATTCAAGCTTGAACTGTGAAGCCAAGTCTTCACCTATTTCTCCTCCTAAGGTCTTCTTGATTTCCTGTTTGTGTGGACACTTCGTGGCATAGTGCCTGAATTCATGAAAATGGAAGCATTTAATTTTGGACAAATATTTCTTCTTGCCCCCTTGATTTGATTTTGGTTTGGATTGAAATGTCTTCCCTTTTCCTTTCTTTTCCTTTCCACCCAATGCAAATTTTTCTTCATCCTCGCCCTTGGATGAAGTCCCATCTCTGATATTCCGCCTTATTTCCTCCTATAATAAATCAGACCATAAGTGCTCCTAATTCAGTAGTTTCTCCCTCTCGTTCACAGAATCTTGATAGTTATGCCAGCTCTTGGGAATGCCCAGAAGGGCTAGGCTTACCAAGTCTTCTTTAGGAACATTAACATTGATCCCACCAAGGTCATCATGACATTGTGTGAACTTGCTCAAATACCATGGAGTAGTGTCATTCTTCTAATGAAAACTTGACTAAACTAAGAGGTAGGGTGAATCAGTTTAGTCCATTCATGGACATTAAAATAATTTTCATTAAACTCATTAACTGAAACATTACATGAGAAAGTTAACAAATAATGACCAGCAGGTTCAATATGTGAACAAAAAGTAATAAGAAAACCAAAATATCACATCAACACATACTAACAACACATATTGACACAAAAGATAAGTGGAAACCCATAAAGAGAGAAAACCACGATCTTATTATTGTTGTGATGCAAAGACAAGCTCCTACCCCCTTATTACACCTGATTTTTTGTAGGATCCAACCTACAGGAGGTTGCTGCCTCAATTTTTTTGCAAGCTACAACATGAAAGGAAGCTCCAAATCCCATATGTTTTCTGCAAGCTAAAACCCACAAGAGGCTCCTACCTCAACCAGCTCCAACTAGATATTTATCAAGCCACAACTTGAAAGGAGACTACAATCCAATGATACAAGAAAGGAACAACAATGTGATGGTTTACCTGGTCATAAATTCTACATATCTCCATCTTCATTTTTGCTTCTTCTTCCCTTCAAATCTGCTTCACATAAGCTTCATATGTATTAGGTAACTAATTCATAACACCTCAATCATCTCTCACACATTCTCCAACTCTCTCTCACAAAAAACCACATATGTCCTCCAAAATCACATCTTTTATAAAGATAGATTGATGGTTGTTTGTATTCCACATAAGAATATGAAGTGAATAGGCTTGAATCTTTGCCTTCCACTTATTCATTTCCAAGCTCTTCATACTTTTAATATTATAAAATAAATAAGTGCTCCACCACATATTATTTTAGCCATCTGTAATGATTAGATGTTGTGGTGTAGGTAAAATTCTAAGTGCGAACACAAACAATTCCTCTAGCTTGAGAGCAGGTCTAGCCACAAACAAGACATTCTATGGAAGCTTTCCTTAGGTTAGAACTAATTAAGAGGGCCTACCTCTTAGTACACTATATGTTTGATGATGACCTTGCTTCCTTGCTCCAGCTATCTTCTGTTCCTTCTTGTGAACACCTGAAACAAGTAGACAATAGTAGACAACAACCGTGATAATATACAAATTGTATTCAACTTACTTAACAAGTCAAGAAATATTAAGCCATAAACATGTGAAATGACATCCTATGTAGGAAATCAATTGATAGTTACATATTTATTAAATCAAGAAGAGATTACAACCGACGTCTTGACGTTGTTGTTCTCCTCTAACAAATATAGGCTCCCACACACTTCCGCTAGCCTTCCATGGATGGCCCCAACAATGATAGTCTCAAGGCTCTTCCCTTTAGGCTTCACATCAAACCAACTCACAATTATCCCTTAAACACAAACTAGAGAGCTACAAAGTATGGATAACTTGTTGATTACTCCAAACATAACTTAATTAGCACTAGCACACACACCCTATCTTGTGCTTGGGAAAAGTGGAGGTTTATATAGCTTGAATGGATGGGAGATGGTTCCTCTTCTCATGGGAGAAGGTCTTATCTCTTGAGGTAGTTCCATCCTAATAGGGAAAAGGAGCCCAATCTGACCTCCTCGGTTCCATCCAGCCTAACCATTTACCAGACTTTTGTTACGAAACTTCTAGAGCTGGAAGCTTCAACTCCAAATTTAAAAAACTTTCCAAAAGATGATCGAAGCAACTGGGAAAAGGATCGGTCTCTCCGGTTGGCGCGAGGGATAGTTGTAATCCCCACATATTAGCGTGGGGAGGAAACAAGTCATCAGCATTGGTCTTGTAAACTATGAAAAACAGAAGATTTTGGGAAAATGATCCAAAGGGAAATTGTTCTGCTCATGAAGAGGGACACAATGGGATTTTCTTCATGATGGGAAACCATGAAGGCTCACTGTATAGGTCCTCCAGTATCAAGGAACGGGGAGTACAAGGACAGTGACAAAATTATATGTAACATATGCTCCCTAAAGCATGAAGGCTGGACTAGAGTGAGGGGTGAAAGGTTTGATAACACCGTGCGGGGAACCGGAGTCTGTCTTCAGAAAACTTACAAGCAAGTACAAATACATATACATTATATAAAACTCTATCAAACGATACATGAACCATGGTATGGACGCGGTCATCCAGAGAATGATCATGTAAATGGATCTAGTAATGCGCATAGCCATCCAATAAAGTGGATCATATCAAAACCAAGGTATGGTCGCAGCCATCCAATAATGAGAAGGATCACATATGACAACTCATGGTATGGTCACAGCCATCCATCTAAAAGATACATGTATATCAGCACAGCCATGTCACATCACCTTGCAACCTGGACTTTTGTAATCTCAGCCTAGGGTCTTGCGCTCCAACACGACCCGATCACAGTACATATTCTAACATGTGAATAGATGTGTTGACATCAAACATGCTAGAAAATCATTTGATTACCAGTCAATGATGTAAATTGTTAACAAGCGCGAGAGAAACCACTAATAATGACAATGTTTCTCAAGGTACTAGCAACAAAATTCACGGAATGTGAATGAAGGAAATGAAGTCAAACACTCATGAAATCACCTGATCGAAAGCCAATGATGTGAACTTATCGTTGAGTGTGAAGAACTTGTCATTAGGGCATGCAAGCTCCAAGGTACTGAAGAGGAGTCTCTCTATCAACATCCTAGATAATGAGTTGTAGTCGATAGGAAGTGACCGTGTCGAAGAAGGGCCATGATGTATCCCACATTATCGACATGAGACAAATGGATGCAAATGATTTTGGATGATACGGAGAATCATAGGTAAGGCTAACTGCAGAAAGAAAACTCTTGAACATATTGGAGACACAACACGGAGTTTGGCAACCTTTGTATCCATAGGATCGGTGGTCATGATGACATGGCAGAGATCAAATGGATGGAAAAAATGAACGGCCCAACCCGGGAAGGTCAATGATGAAGTGAGGATATCCCAACCCAACACGAAGCAGAAAGTGTCATGTTCAAGAGTGAGCTGCCGACACGACTGATAAAATTTCCCATTTTCCCCCACCATTTCTGGCAGGTACCCCAATTATTTTTTAAACGCAAGCTTGAAAGGGATAACATATGCTTGCACTGTAAGTTCATCCTTCAGATGAATCCAACCTAGTAAGTTTAATGAGCCCCAGGAAGGAGAAGCTCATGTTTGTCATGGTGATGAATCCAATGTTGTTTAATATTTTAACGAGTCTAACAAAGGTGTAACTCGATATCTTTTTCATGTTTAGAGAGTTTGAAAAGGACACAGAAAAGAAAACTCCACATGGTCCCTTTTCATACATTTGTGTCTGTCGAGCCCGAAAAGGTACAAGATGATACTTGAGAGAACCGCTTGACCGTTTTAGTCAAGGAGTACCTTTTTCGTAAATAGTTTATCCCAACCCAAAAAAGGGGTAAACGTATAATGGGTACATGACATTTCGCAACCTTTAACGAGTTCAAAATGACAAGAGCTCGCAAATATTTTCGTGTTTAAAGGGTCAGAAAAGAGCTTGAAAGCGGGCCCCCCATTTTATTCTCTTTTATAAGTCAAAAGGGAAAAATAGTCGACAATCTTTTCATTTGAGTTTTACGAGTCGAGAAACGTGACTCAGTACCACCATCAAAATTCCGTGACCTGTCGCTTCACAAAAAGGTAAATACATCATCCAATTCCTGAGGAAAATAACTCAAAAATACTTTAAAACCCCTAATATTTCATGAAAAATGAATAAAAGGAGGGAAAAGTAATTATTTTTTACCATTTACCATTTTACTTTGTGTGAAGAGCTTTTAACCCACTTTTGCCCTAAGTTTTCTGGATTAGATTGCGGGAGATCCAGGAGGTCATTCGCCAAGCCGTCCATTGTAGGTAAGATCCAAGACCTTAAGCTCCATATTCATATTGCTTTTTCCTGTTTTTATCCACTTTTTCATTTCTAAGGGAGGTTTCGGAAGAAATTTTTCTCCCTTAATCAGCGTGATTTCCGGGCACTAAATCGCGTGACCGGGGTTGCTGAAAATATCAACCATGTCGTTAGTGCAATAGTTTCTAAAATAGGTGCATGAACGTCGTGAACAAATAAGAATTGATGTTTTCTCTTTAATTAACCATTTAAATCCAAATTTCAGTGGCCAAAGATAATTATTAACTTGATTAAATGGTTTTTGCATGAAAGAATCGTCAAAAAAGGGTAGCTTGGAAGGAACGCGAACATGAGAACATTGACACACAAGCAATGGCTAATCCAAATTGCTTGGACGCTTTGAGGAACTGTGGGCTCCTCAAGTTGTTCCTTTCTCTAGGGATGCAAGCTCAACCTGAGCTGTTACGATATCTTATTAATCTCTAGGATGTGAATTGAGAGATTTTCATCATTGGTGACCAAGAGCTAGAGTTAGAAACTTCAGACATTTATTTCATCACGGGACTGTCCTGGAGGGGGGAACCATTCAACCTATACGGGTCGAGGATGATCGGGGCAAGT
Organism: Pinus taeda; assembly: GCA_000404065.3. Classification (NCBI taxonomy): domain Eukaryota; kingdom Viridiplantae; phylum Streptophyta; class Pinopsida; order Pinales; family Pinaceae; genus Pinus; species Pinus taeda. Next base: position 118,710 of record APFE031562914.1, read on the forward strand.
ATATCCATGCTACTTGCCAAACATTGCCTTGAAGCCCTCAAATCCAAAAGTTGCAAGATTGAGATTATGACTATTCGAGATCTTACACTGAGAGTGCTATTGTTGACCATCAACAAAGTGGTTGGGTCCCAAGCAAAGCATGAAACCAATAAGTCAAATTTCGTGTATGTTATTGATAGTACAACACCGATGATCTTCAACTAGGTGGAAGCCATGAAGATCAACATGAAACACCAACTGTCAAAAGCTAAGGTAGGGAACCTGAAGCAATTTTGCTTCAGATATGTGCTAGTGACCTTATTCTTGGAGCGGGTTCCACTATTCTAATATCAGCTGGTTGAGGTGGATCTGTTGATGCCACGAGACCCATAGATGGTCCAGTGGAGCCAGTTGATGCCTAGGATCACTGGGGGCCAACAGACGTCCTATAAGCCCGCCTTTTTCTCATGGATACAATGGCAGCTGATCGTAGTGGAGGATTGGCCTTACAATGGTACTGACTTCTATGGAGATCTGGATATGCTACTCCCAGAGGGGGAGGATTTTGACGATGAAGGTAAAAACCCAACAATTTTTTATTTTTTATTTTTAATTGTTTTTTAGATATATATGTTCATAACATTTGGTTTTATCAATGCAGATGTTGAACCAGAGCGTCCTGTCAGGATGTCCCCAATTGCCAGGCATGTCGCTCGTTAGTTCGATGTCACTTCTTATCACAAGGGAGGCGACAACGAGGAGGAGATTGCAAGGAACCTCGAGGGGTAGGAGATATCCCATGCCAGTATTAGAGGCATACGGTGGGGGTATCTAATCAGATCCATCGATTGCTGAGTCGTGTGGCATGAGCAGTTACATGCTACCATGATCACCATGGTGATTAGTTCCTAGGTCCAACATTTCACATTTTGAAGCCTACGAACCACAGATATATGAGGCCTGTGAGCCATGGATGTTATTTGAACACACATATTATTTTTGGACATATATATATATATAAATATATATATATATATATATATATATATATATATATATATATATATATATAGTATATATATATATATATATTTTTTTTTTTTTTTTTCCTTGCTTACTATGGTACCAATGATTTGTTCTTGTTTTTCACATGTTTCGTAAATGTCTATCCAACACATAATTAGCTAATGCATCTGTCAATGTATTCATATGTCTAGGAATATGATGATATGTAATATAATCAAAATTTCTCTCTAGTAGACGAATACGTAAATACATTCTCAATATCTGAGGATTTCTGACGAAATATTGCCCGTTGAGTTGAAGGACGAAAAGTTGTGGATGTAGGTTGACAACCAATTCCCAAATGTCAAGAGCGATGGCTTCCGAAAACAATGTGATAACTACGTTGTACTCAACAATGTTATTGGTTGTTCGACCTAAACAAATACCTTGAAGATCAATCAACTCATCGTGGGGATCATAAATGGCCCATGTCTTGGAGGATATATTCCAAGTACTACGGCAAGTACCATCAATGAAACCAATGTGAGGAGTCACAGACATCTGTAAAGCAGGTAAAAACATAGTGAGCATGAAAACTGCTTGAAAACCAACACACCAAACCACACTGCACAAAAATGAATGACACACTAATGTACGTAGGTGACCATGCAAGAAAACCTAAGCATAGTACTTTTTAAGATAGAGACCATTTCGGGGCTTATCTAAAGGATTGATTTCATAATCAATTAGCTCATAGGCCCTTTTTTGCAACACATGTTTAACAATGTACGGCCCGTGCCACATAGGTTCGAACTTTCCTGCCCCCAACTTATCATTAGCCTGATCGTGTAGTAAAACCAAATCTCCTTTAGAAAACGTGCGAGGGGAGACTGACTGATCGAAATGGGACTTGACTCATTTCTTTTGTGATTCTATGACCAAACCAGCAAGACGATGAGTCTCATCCATCCGTTCTAAATACAAGATGTGTTCTTCTTGAGGTGAGGTTTCAGGGAGAAGTTTGACAGTTAGCTTGAGTGAAGGGATTTTGCACTCAATCAGTAATGTTTCTTCCAGACCGTAAACTAGCTGGAATGGTATGAAACCAGTTGCGTCCTTGGCTGAGGCTCGGTAAGCCCACAGAGCTGAAAAGAGAATGAGATGTCAATTTTACTCATGCATCCCGGTAGTACACTGAAGCATTGTAACCAAGACCTTGTTCATAGCTTCAACTTGGCCATTAGCCTGAGGATAGTTCGGGGTTGAGCCATCATGGCGCAAACCCAATGTAGAGGTCAGCTCAGCCATCATGTAATCTCGGAAATGGGAGCCATGGTCGATGACAATGGCTTGAGGGATGCTGAACATAGAAATAATGTGATTGAATAGAAATTGAGTCGTCGTTTTACCATCTTCAAAGTATGTAGGCATCGCTTCAGCCCATTTAGTTAAATAACCTATAGCAATGATAATATAACCATGCCCCCCATTCGAATGAGGGTTACATGTCATATCGTCAATGCCCCATTTGTCAAAAGGACCAACGGTAATAACGGGGTGTAGGTGAGAGGGCGGGGCTCGCATCTTTTATTGGTAAATCTGGCATTCATGACACTTGCGAATGACAAGGATGCAATCCTTAAAGATGGATGGCAAGAAATAACCATCACGAAGGATTATTTTAGCAGTAGCATATCCATACATATGACTGCCACATGCCCCATAATGGTAGTCATTCAGAACTCTCTTAGCCTCCTCGAGAGTAAGACACAGGTGAAGAACTAAATCGACACTGACATGGTATAAAGTATCTCCAATAATATGGTAGGGTTGGGATTGATGTCGAATGCATTGGCAATCATCCTTAATGAACATAGACCGAAACATGGATGTTTGGAGATACACGATGATATCACCGTACCACTAGTCGAGGGTGCTCATCAGGAAAAGAGTCTCATATCGGAGCTACTCATCCACACTAGTAGGGAGAGTCGTAGAAGGGAGGGAGAAAATTAACTCAGCAAAAACTAGTGATTTATTAGACTTGGTAGTAATAAACACCAAATTGAATTTTTGAAGGATGAAAATCCATTTACAATACTTCCCCCCAGCAATTGACAAATCAGGATGTAGGTCATGGGGTTGCATTCAAAAATCACAGTGGTAATGCGTAAGAGAATATAGTGTCGAAAGCATTGAACAGCCTGTACGGCAGATAAAGCCAACTTCTCGACATCAGCATAACGAGTTTCGATGTCGAGGAGATTGCAACTAAGGTAGTAAATAACATGTTCATTGCCTTTGTCATCATCTTGTACGAACACCATAGCGATGGTATTAGAGGTTATGGCTAGATAAAGGAAGTAATCTCGATGATAATCCGGGGGATGCAGCAAAGGAGCATTTATGAGGACAACCTTAAGGTCATCGAAAGACTTTTGGGCAATCTCATCCCAAACAAAGGGTGTTCCTTGCTTGAGAAACTGGGTAAACCTTGAAGCTAGCTCAGCATAATTGGGTACGGAACAACAAAGGAAATTTTCTTTTCCCTACAGGCTCTACAGTTGGTGCAATGAAGATGGAGGGGGTAAATTAACAATGGCATTGACTTTAAGCAGATCAAGGTGAATGCCTTCCTTAGAGAAAATAAAGCTGAGGAGTCATCTGGATTTGAAGCAGAAAACACATTTATGTGAATTCAATCGAATGTTGTAGTGCCTACAGCAAAGAAACATATGCCAAAGATGATCAGGGTGATCATGGCACTTACGAGAATGAGCGGGAAGGTCATCCAAGTAAGGTTGAACAATTTTTCAAATGTCATGAAACGCATAGGATATCGCCCTCTGAAATGTAGCCCCAACATTTTTTAGGCCAAAACGGAGATTTTTGTACGTGAAAGTACCCCAGGGACAGATAAAAGTTGTCTTTTCTACATCTGTCGAGGTAATGTTAATCTGGTTGTAACCAAAAAAGCCGTCCATAAAGGAAAAAATTTTGCTCCCAACACATTCATCAATAATCCGATCAATGAAGGGAGTGGGATAGTTATCCTTCAGACAGGCACGATTAATATCATGGTAATCGACAAAAACACAAATCGTACCTTGTTTCTTTGCTACCGGTACAATATTTGACACCCAATCTGTGAGAGGCATCAGATAAATAAATCCATCGTTGAGAAGTTTTTCAACTTCACCCTTGATAGGGGTCGCTTTCCTAGGGTGCACTGGATGGAGCCGTTGGCGAATGGGCTTCATGTGAGGATAAGTCAGTATTTCATGCATGACGATTCTAGGATCGATGCCAAGCATTTCTTTATATGACCATGAAACACATCACAGAATTCTTGGAACAAATGATTATAGAGCTTGATCTCATCTGGATAACAAGTTACCCCGATATGGACATTTTTAATGACACCAGACTTGACAGAATTATCAATTGGCATCATTTGGGTAATGTTACCCAAATTTCCTTCCGACCATACTTCATGAGTCATGATTGACGTCTAAACTAGGAGGGAAGGGAACTGAGAAGAGAGCTCTTTGATACAAGTAGACATGACCACCGGGCTAGGCAGGAATGAGGAACGATGATGAGTATCGTTCCAAGGTGTTTCCTCCAAAGACATTGCTTCCATGATAATCTCGTCAGAAAGAAAAGTCTCAGCTAAGGACAGTTGGTCGACTGTGACTATCTTCCATTGATGCGTAAAATAAATCACGTGGAACAAGGAGGAGGCTAGAGCATGCATGGTGTTAGTTTCAGTATTTGCATACTACCATTAGTGATCAAAAATCCTCTTTTCATATCATATTAGGGTCCCATTCTGAAATTTTCATCATTCCACTAGGTCATCATGCAAAAATTTGGTCACTAAAGGTAGAATTAGGGTTTCCTTTACTCATTTTAGAAATTTACCCCTTGTTGGCTCATTTCAACCTTACTGATTATCCATTGTCCATAAAGTTAATGACATCATGCCATCACATTGGTCATGTCATCTTGAAATTCAGTCCTTCAAGGTCTTATTAGGTCTTTTAGGGTTTTTCAAGGTTTCATAAGGTCATTAGGGTTTCCAAGGTTCCAATAAAACTCCATTCCATTGCATAAGGCCGACAAGTAAAGGGTGATCAAGTAACATCTCTTCACCATGTGAAGATGATTTGTAAAGGGAAATTCTTATTTCATCATGTAAATTTGAGTTCAAATGTAATATTTTTAATTTTCATTTTGTAATTTTATGTCATTTAAATGTAATAAGTACAAGGCTTAACCAGTGTTCCGAAGATGCCATACCATCAAAAGATCAATTTTTCAAAGGAAATAGTCAACTAAAAGGGTAATGTTTCAAAAAGTTAAGTGAATTCCAAAGGCATTGTCCTTTCCCAAGGGTGTCCAAATCATTATTTTCCACAAGCACTAAACCCTAATTTCCTCTCCCACTGAGCTAGGGTCGGCTATGGAATCAGAGACATCTAAGTAGAGGAGGCCTAAGGGAGGTCATTTCAGCAAGTATGAGGCCATTCCAACTCATAAACATCATGTCTCCACCATTTTTCAATAATTCATTCCAACGGACAAATCATTTGCCACACACAGGGCCAGTTTTGCTTCCAATTATGTTTCCAACCAAACGGAGATGAAGTTTACAAAAGTGAGAGAGGTTTTAGTCCATAATAGTCCGAGTATGAAAAATATCCTTCATTTTTTATGCAGGTGTTAGGGTTTTGGCAAAATTTCAAAAATACAATTGCTACAAGAGAGTTGCTGCACTTCTCAAGTGACCTTGGTAAATTCAATATTTTTCCTAGCTGGAGTGTCAAAATGTCTTTCTTGATGAGTCAAATGATAACTTGATAGAAATTTTTTTCCAATGATCTATCATGAGATAAATATGGAGTTAAGTAACACCTCCAGAAGTTTCCTACAAGAGAAAACTTCATTTTTCCACCCTCATTCTGTACTTTTTGAGAAGTCTTGGGAGAATCAACTTTTTGAGGGTCAAATCAAGTCCATTTTGGAAACTGGAGGTATATTTGGAAACTATACAGGACAAGATTTCCAATGAGCTATCCTGGGCTCAATTTGGACACTGAAAAGGCAGTCAAAATCAACCTGCAATTTGGAGAGCGCGTTCTGAACTTGGAGGGCACATTTGATAAGGAGATGGCGTGTTTGCCAGGAAAGCGAGTGTATTTTCTAAGGGCTCTACGCACTTGTAAGTGGAGGGCGTGTTTGACATTTGTGTTGCGCCTTTGCCCGAGAAAAACCAGAAGTTGCCCAAAGCACCCTAAATTGCTCCAAACATCAAAATTTGCCACCAAGGTGCTCCAGCAAGCAAGCAGGTCTAAATTACATTGTTCCTCTCCTTCACAATTGATTTTTATGGTGTTTCATTTGTTTTGGAGTCATACTAAGTTTAAAACCCTAGTAACCTAATTCCACTCCTAAAACTCATTTCTTAGCACCCCACTACCATTCCAACATTTCATAACTACCCTTGTCACCTCCCCATTCCCATCTCCTCAATTTCCTCACATCCTTCCATACTCCCAACACCTACATTCCATTTCATCGTTTCCCTAGGGTTTGACTCCAATAACCCATGGTTGAAGAAGAAAACAGAGGTTAGAGTGATGAAGAAAGAAAGGAGAGGAGGCAATCTAAGAAAGGAGTCTAGATACTCTTGCTGAGGCATCACTCCATGCCTTAACCATATGATTAGCTATCAACCCACCAATTTTGACAAATTTTGAACAATTTTTTTGCAAGTTTTGATTTACTGTGTTTTTTAAAGAAATTTCATCACAGTCAAAATGCAAAACACGCAGCACCTAGGGTGCTACGCTCTTTTTTGAGGCATATGATGGACAAAAGGCCAACATTTTTGGATTTAGAGTGATGAGATCATGCACTTTGTGCATTTTCTAAGCATTTGGAGGAAAACTAGTCAGCCAAAAGGGTTAAAAACCATATAAAAAAAAAAAACCACCTTTCTGCCTCTTTTTTGGCCTAGTCGTTATGCCTTTACGAGTCTTGGGAGATTGGAATTTTGACAGGGAAAATGACCTCCAAATGGAAAAATGAAGGCATATCTGGAAATTAGACTCGAAGGGCTTTACAACGAGCTATTTTGCAAGAAATTTGGACACCGAGAAGGCACCTAAAAGCAACTCTGAAGTTGGAGGGCGCATTTGACAGTCTTCTCCAACTTTCACTGTTTCTCTCCAAATTAACTTTCACCTTTGGGAAATTGATGTTTTAATCATGTAATTGATCAAGATGATGTAATTATTATGTTTTTTATAGTTATCTATGGTAAATACATTAGTCAAATGGCCTACATAGCATGTAATCGATCAATTTGCTAGAGTTAGGGATGAGTCACTTTGACCACCCTACACTCTAGCTATTAGTTTAGTCTCTCATGGATTTGACCCCTTAGGCTAGGATGAGTTGGTTTGAGGCCTATATTATGTATTTCCTTAGTCATTTTATAGGTTGGACTCTCTTGGATGTTGTAATAGCTTTCAGACTTTGGCATGGAATATATTGAATGAAGTTGCTGCTATTTTGGTGGGATACCTGTGGCATGGTAATTTGATGTTGTTTCTTCTTCTGTTTCATATGTATGAATGTTTTGTACCTCTCATGATCCATTTCACTCTATGATATGTTGATTTTCAAGGTGTGATAAGCAGAATTCATCATTGCATGCTCTGTTTTGGGAAAATCCTCATAGATTGTTTCATTTCTTCAATTTAAAAAGAATTCATGACCCTCATGCTCTTTTTAGCATCTCACTAGTCTAAACCATCTCATCACTATACTATTGAGTTTAAAGTACCTTGCCTACCTTGCCCCATCAGATGTTTGCAATTCAGATTCATTTTGCCCTCACCTAGTTCATTCTCTGACCTAATTCACTCATCCTTGTGACTACCCAACTAAAATCAAATCAAACAACCCTCTACATTTTACGTCTAGCCTAAAACCCTAATCTATCCAGCCCTCTTGGCTGTGATCCTTTGTAGAGAGTCCTCTCCAGCTTGGTAGGGCTAGCTACCAAGTCAAGAGATTGGTTTGTGGTTACCTCAGTTGGACTCTTCCTCAGCCTTGGAGATCTGGAGGAGTGATAACACATAGCATAGGTCCAACTCCGTCCAAGTATAAGATTATAATTGAGATTAGCGTCAACAATCTCTACCTCGACATGTACTGTCTTGCCCTCCAAAGTAATGGGAAGGTTGGGTAAGACACCGAATGGTCGCGAATCGCGCCCATCGAAAGCTTCCAAAGTGTTAGGGGATTCGTTCAGAGTAGGAGAACTAATTGCCTTCTAACAAGTGACTGACATGATGTAGATAGAGAAACCTTCATTGATGACGGTCCTATGGATGGTTTTATCATTGATTACCTGAATGAGAAAGGAAATCTGATGAGGAAAACATGGAACGTGGTTCTCTAGATCAAAAAATATCATATTAGAATCAGTAGGATCAATACCCCCAATAGCCAACAATAATGACTTCCGCTGGGGCAGACAGCTTTGAAGTACCTCGAGAACACACATAGTTGATAGCGCCTGAGCCAAATCCTCAACAATATTATAATTTTGAGTGCCTCGAGCATTGGGATTGTATGAGGAATTCCACAGCACACCTCGCGAAGGTGGTTGAATGGCGGAATCAGGGTTAGGATACTTTATATGGAGAGGACCAGAACTTGGTGAGGCAGAAGAAGAAGGGGTAGCTTCTTTCTCTTTCCTGGCTATCGAGGTAGGATTTTGATAATCCTTTGATCTAGTAGCCACATTAATAGGTGTACTCATCATGAACACTCGTGAACCTGAGGAACCAGACGATTGAGGTTGGTCTACCATTTAAGTCTGCTGAGATGGAAACGACTCTTTTGGGACAGTTGGGGTCCCGTTGAGCAAGCAACTAACTTTGGATCGTCGGGGACAATCCTTAGTATAGTGATCCTCCTTACAAATGAGGCACAAATACTTAGTCTTTTGTTGTGAAGCATCACTAGCCGATGACTTAGGAGGACCCTGTTTTGGGGCATTGGCTTTACCCTTGCCTTTGCCTTTCTTCTTACCTTTCGAGGATTTGTCCATTGTGGTAGACTCGACATCATGGACCTCTGAGGCTTTACTAGGGCTAGGTGAATTATGGGAGGGACTATTGGAAGAAGTGTTTGAGACTGACTTCTCTTTGGAAGAAGATTTTGCAAGGGCCTAAGACACTAAACCGATTACTTCATCAACAGGACGTGTAGCCTGTGAATTCGACGTCGTTGAATCAAATGATGGCATTGGAGCATCGAGTAATAACTCATACAAAGTGCCAAACTGGGAGTAAACAAGATCCAAGTAATAGGCATGAGCAATGGCTTTCTCCTCTGTAACGCACCCACCCATAGCTATATCATGAGCAATTGGAGTGACAAATAACTTGGTAACCCATTTGATCAGTAACTGATCAGCAATCTCGAACTTGATCAAGTGATATGTACGTCTCCATTCATGGATGTGATCGGAGATGTGTGTCGCAGTATTTTGCTTGAGAAATGTGAGAAAATAGGTGCCAGTTTCATAGCAAACTGGCAACTGAAAATGTGTGAGGAAGGCCATGGCTAAAGAGTTGAAGTCATGATAAGTACTTCAAGGGAGTTCTATGTACCACTTGGCTACAGTTCTTGTAAGATTTCGTTGGAAAATATGGAGATGAATAAAATCATCAACGTAAGAATTCAAATAGCACCAAAGGTGATACGTCATCACATGGGCTTGGGGATCTTCTTTTGATTTTCCATCGAACTTCGGACAAGCGCTCGGGATCTTGGATGGAACCGGAGGCTAGTATGGCGAATGAATAATTGGATCAATGGTAAGTAGAGACAAATTTGGAAACTTTAGTGTGGCAAAGAATAGCAATTGAGTTTTGAAAGGCATTGGAGGTCGATAAGCGGGTCAAACTGGAGGAGCCAATCCCTACTAGTAAGTATTTTGGCCCCATAGTGGAGGGTTCTGTCCATATGGCATTTGATTTTTCTCCCACTATAGGTTACCTTAGCGATAGGGAGGATTTTGACCTTGAAAGCCTTGAAATTGTCCAGTCATAGGTTATCGATAAGCAACATATGGGTTAAAAGGCTGTTGAGCCTGTTGACCTTGGACATATGGATATTGCACATGTTGTCCCTGGACATACGCGTTTTGAACCCGCTGCCCCTGAACAAGAGGATTTTGGACCTGCTGCCCTTGGACATAAGGATTATGCGTTTGCTGCCCTTGGGCACAGGGATTTTGGACGTGTTGCCCTTGGACAAAAGGATTTCTAACCTGTTTCCCTTGGACATTAGGATTTTGGGCCTGCTGCTACAGGACTTGACCTTGACTTTGTCCTTGCAAGGGTTGACCTTGCTGATATGTATATGAGGGTTGTTGATGCCTGAGTTGGCCTTGCTGCTACAAGGGCTGACCTTACAGCTGCAAAGGTTGTCCCTGCGGCTGCAAATATTGGCCTTACGAAGACATAGGCTGGGAATTTTTCTGAACATAATGCATTTGCGGTTGCCTGGTTTGCTACAACTATTGTGAGGATTGCCCATGTGGTTGTTGTAGTTGTCCTTGTTGCAGCATCATCTGCCCCTGTTGTTGCATGGATGGCCCTTGCTGCAACAAAGGTTACCCTTGTTGCTACAAAGGTTTTCCTTACTGCTACAAGGGTACTTGAATTGTTCCCAGATTGAGACCTTGAAAATTTCTAACTGTATCTGGCGATAGCCACAAGGAAAGGAGGATGTACTAGGTTGAACATACTATCTAGGCTGCAAGACGTAAGGCGGATTGACCATTCCTTAGGAACCATATGGAACATAAGGAGTTTGGTACTAAACATGAGCCTCATAAAGCTGTTGATACTGGAAATTGCCTCAGACAGACCAATGGGATTTTGGACCTGTTGGTATTGGATATTGCTTGATCCAGCAGGACCAACAGGGTTTTGATTAGCACCAAGAGAAGGTTGGTTCATCCCAACCATGTGAGGTTGTGAGCTATTCACATTGTTTGTGCCTGACACCATAGAAACATTCAGATTATGCCCCCCAGGTGGTGGCACAACTTGTCCACTTACTGGAGGGATCGAAGAACTGACAACAACATGGCTCGATATCGTCGGTTGAGTCAAATGAGTGACTTGGATGGACGAGACAAGAGGGTTCAGAATGGTGGGTCACATTGGGACTGAAGTGACTACAAAAATCAGTCAGGTTTTGAATGAACGGCCCTGTGGTAGGCATGGTGCCAGACACCCAAACAGGGTTATGATAAAGTGATGAGACACTGGGTGTACCTAAGACCAATTGTGCTAAAGTCACATAGTTAGGGGGTAAATCCCTATAAATACTGATGGGAATTCTTCCCGTGTAAGGGAAACCTTCAAGAGGAAAATGATGTTCTTCCTCTTCAACAGTGTGTGGAATGGAAACCTCTAAATGATCCAGAGAGGAGACTAGAGCATCACCTTCGAGCTCCATGGGTGGAAACAAGCGACAACAAATGAATGAAGATGTTCGAGGGGATAATTCTAAAGGAATACCCGACTGATCGCACGGACTCTACAGACGCTGTGGTGATATCTCAACAGGGTCAAACATAGGATTTAGATGATATACACCCAGTCCAAGTGAACTTTCAGTAGTCGGTGAACTCTCAGGAGTCTGGACAGGATTGTCCAGGGATTCTAGGCCAATATCAGATAGTGACCCAGCATCTGAAGGAGGTGGAGGACAAGATGACAAAGTTTGAATGCTCAAAAAAAATCCGGGTTCAAAACCTTGGTCTTCAAGTGACTACGGTAATTCAGGAAATGGCTCCTCTAACAATCTTTCAGATGGAGGAGAGGAAGAGGAACTGAGTGAACTAGATGGTTCAGCCATGATGCCTTTGTCTCAAGTATCAGGAAAAGAGAGTAAATTTCAAGGCTTTAAAATGTACTTTAAGGAATACTCACGATTTGGTCTTGAAGAGACTAATAGGATGTTATAAGATCATGGGCAACAATTTTTTAAGATGCATAAATAAACTGGTGCTCTTTCATGTTTTAAGAGTCGAGAAAGAAGCAAAGATGACTCTATCACTTTCGATTGGAAATGAGCTTGAAATGACAAATGCTCAGATGATATTTTAAGTTTAATGATTCAAAAATATCAAATGACTACTCTGGATGATCTAGGTAAAAAGGATTACCAGGTAAGAATGAACTGCAGAATAACTCCCAGCAAACTGAGAAGTATGGGCAAGCAATCTCCCCGAATGTTGTGTTCAGTGTATCACATTTACAAGGCAGCAAACTCGGCTTCCTATGGATAAAGGATTGTAGCCTAGTGGGGTCTCCCTTTGTATACTCGACAGTATGAGGAGCACAAGTCCGTACTAGCATTGGCTAATGTCGAAGCTAACGACAGCTGCTAGGTTTAAAGACATTGGAACACATTTCTAGCCTAGAACTTCTAGATGTGATCGTTAGGTTTAAAATGCGCCTTAGGTTAATAGAGTTAATTTTAAAGTTTAACTTGAATTATGTCTCAGTTTTCAAGCCTTAGCGATGTGGCTTGAAAAGTCCTAAATGCAGCTAAATGAGAAAAGACTCTTTCAATTCAATGAATTGTCTACACTAGAGAGGGTAGAAAACACAATCAAATGAAACAACCAAGCAACTGAAAGCAAAAATGATCTTTTCACTACTTTAATTTTTGAAAATAAACTAATGAAAAAACTCTTTCCAATTCCTAGTTTCCTTACAAGTGCACTCCAAACAATCCTTTCAAAAGTAAAGAGAATTCTTTTTTCTTTTCAAATGCAAATGCAACCCTAGTCTTCAATGATGCTAACTAATGTAACATATTGATGAAGCAAACTAGAATTATGTGCTTTTCATGAAATGATAAAATGAATCTTTCATCAAATACTTCAAATGAAAAAGTTTTTGAGACAATCAATCCTCAAGAAATGAAAAGGCACAAAAGAGAATCGCTTTCAAACTAATGAAGCAATGACTCTACCAAAAACAAGACAAGCAATGTGACCTATGCCAGAAAAGAGATGTTTAAACAAGAAAACAAAACTTTTCAAACTTGTGTGATGGAGACCAAAGCAGTAAGAGGACTATAAACGAAATGCAAGGAGTAAATTCACCAACAGCTTGACTCACTGAGTTCACAATCAATTGAATGGCTGACAACCCAAATGCCCTAGGGCTACAAATCATCCATAGACTCAAGAAAACAAGTAAAAAGAAGGCAAGTCAACAAGAAAATAAACCAAGTTAAAATGCAGCTTTCCAGTTAGGGAGAAAACAATCTAAACAAGTTACAAGGCAGAAATCAAGAGAGAAATACACACTAATCGAGATCCTGGGTAAACCCTAATCTTCACCTAGAGGCATCGGCGTGACTGCCTAACTGACAACAAGCACCAAAAGGGGGTTGGCGCAACTGTTCCTGAGTATATCGTGTCGTTCGGTGCGACTATTAGCGAAGTAAGCACGCTAGTCAAGGATACAAGGAAAAAATACAAAAAAAAATCAAAGGCTGAGACTAAACTTGCTACTGTAAATTTCAAACCCAGAGCAGTAAACAAGGCAGAGCAGATAGAACTAAAGGGAAATGGTGATACTAGAAACATTCACACAAAACCATGGAATTACAAACAAGAAAAAAGAAGGATTGGTTCTCCAGCGGAGTCGCCAATTTGTGGTGCAGTTAAAATTCCAAGTGCGGACAGAAACAATTCCTCTAGCCTGAGAGTGGGCCTAGCCACAAACAAGACATTCTATGGAAATTTCCTTAGGTTAGAACCAATTAAGAGGGTCTACCTCTTAGTACTCTATCCGTTTGATGATGACCTTGATTCCTTGCTCCAGCTATCTTCTGTTCCTTCTTGAAAACACCTGAAACAAGCAGACAATAGTAGAAAACAACCATGATAATATACAAATTCTATTCAACCTACTTAACAAGTCAAGAAACATTAATCCATAAACATGTGAAATGACATCTTATGTAGGAAATCAAACGATAGTTTCATCTTTATTAAATCAAGAAGAGATTACAACTGGTTTATTGACGTTGTTGTTCTCCTCTGACAAATCCAGGTTCCCACACACTTCCACTAGCCTTCCATGAATGGCCCCAACAATGATAGTCTCAAGGCTCTTCCCTTTAGGCTTGACACCAAACCAACTCACAATTCTCCCTTAAACACAAACTAGAGAGCTACAAAGTATGGATAACTTGTTGATTACTCCAAACAGAACTTAATTAGCACTAGCACACACACCCTAGCTTGTCATTGGGAAAAGTGGAGGTTTATATAGCTTGAATGGATGGGAGATGGTTCCTTTTCTCATGGGAGGTCTTGTCTCTTGATGTAGTTCCATCCTAATAGGGGAAGGGAGCCCAATCTGACCTCCTCGGCTCCATCTGGCCTAACTACTTACCAGACTTCTGTTACGAAGCTTCTAGAGCTGGAAGCTTCAGCTCCAAATTTAAAAAAAATTCCAAAAGAGGATCGGCGCAACTGGGAAAAGGCTCAGTCACTCCGGTTGGTGCAAGGGACAGTTGTAATCCCCACATATCAACTTAGGGAGGACATGGGTCATTAGCGCCTATCTTATAAACTGGTAAAAACATAAGATTTTGGGAAAATGATGCAAAGGGGAATTGTTCTACTCATGAAGAGGGACACAATGGGAGTTTCTTCATGATGGGAAAGCATGAAGGGTTCACTATAGATATCCTCCAGAATCAAGGAATGGGGAGTACAAGGATAGTGACAAAATTCTGAGTAACAGGTGCATCAATATAAATATAGTTCGAAAAACAACATTATAGCATCACAACACATGCAAGCATTCTCTAATGTAAACAATATGCACACAACATATGAAAATATCATATGAAACATTCACTCTCCAAGGCCATCTATATGATAAAAGTCATATTTTCTTCATGTCATTGCCTCAAACTCCTTGAGTCCTGTTTTGTTTTTACTGTTATGGAGTATTTCCTTTGCTTTCATGGAGTCTTGCCTTTTCTATCATGAAGTCTTTCTTTTGCCTTGCATCACAACAATGACTATTCTTTTGTCTTACCTTTCATCTCTACAACAACATCTATTTTGAATAATTTTCCATCGCCCTTGCTCGTGTTCCTACATATCAAGCATGCCTTGTTTCTCCCTTGATCCTTGCTCATGCATACATTGTTGTTTCTCCTTTCCTTGTTGCTCTTTGCCTTGTTTCTCCCTGTCTTGCTAGATTCTCAATATGCTTCCTCATACCTTGCTCCTACTCATGCATACCTTATTGTTGCTCTTTGTCATTGTTGCTCATTTTCCATCAATACAACACTACCAACAATCTCGCCCTTTTGCATTGATGGCAACACTAAGATCCTCCTCTTTTGTCCTATGATGCTCCAAACTTCTGTTTACCACCCCCTTTGACATCAATGGCAAGGGGTACAATGAAAAACATAATATTTAGTAACTCACTTGCTTTAAGAGATTAATAACACAAAAAATTATGGTTCATCACAAACCCATTTCTCCTCTTGAGCACATGAACAATCCTTTAATACTGGGGTGATTAAAAAATATCAATTCACTGAGTTTCTCATGCATTGTTAGGAAACAAAATGCCCATCAATTTCATCAACAACTAATTGTTAAATTTATGATTTTGGTTTCAAATCATAAATTCACCATTCTAAATTCATCATCAACTTTCATTATTGAATCGAATGCTCCTACTGATTTTTTTTTCCTATAAATCATATTCTCACATTCAACACATACAAGACAACATTGTGCATGGTATACATGTCCACTGAAAATTATAAAGGATGCTCGAATCCATCCATTACAACAATGCTCTCCTAATTAATATTAAAATTTCTTCGTTGATTAATATTTTGGTCAATAGCATGAGATGAATAAGAGAGGCAATCAACTCCATGTCGACCAAAAATGTTGTTGGTCAATATATTAATATTGTGCTCTACTGTATTAAACACAGTGTATTAAACATCGTTTGGCAAAAAACGATGTTCAATGAATAATCAAAGACCTAGCGTATTAAATATCTGGCAATTGTCTCCATTTTATTTTTGTTAGAGTAGATGCTTTTGATAAATGACTCTTGAATTGATCACCCATAATTTTTGAAAGTTGGTTCATGAGAACAAATGCATGGCCATTTTGCAACTGCTCAATGACCAATAGCAACCTCAACAACTTCTCAAAATGTTGTTCACATTGGAAGAGGTTGGTTAAGTGAGCATGAAACTTGACCCAAAACTCTATATTTGTAATTTCACTTTAAGGAAGTTTACACTCATCCATGAATATCCTCCAAGCTTCTCAGGTTCCAAGTGAAAACATTGACAGAAAAGAGTAGTCTACATCTTAATTAACTACCTCGAAAGTTGTTATGGTATGAAGTATACCAAGTGCAACCTAAAATGGAATATAGAATTTTATTGATCATGTTACCTGCACCTGGAGTTCTCTTGTACTTTCTCCATAACTCGATCACCAAGATTTCCAGTTTTCCAAATTATTTTTTTTCCATGATAACACATCTCTGAGCCCCTTAACAACTGATCAGAGATGGTCTTGTTGTACTTTTTATTGAGCTTAGATTTGTATTTGGGCGCACTTCCATCGATATTAGGAGTAGGTAAGTAATATATTGAATCATAATAATATGTGTCCCTCCTCCATCGTGGACATACATATTGCACATGTGAGATTGACTTCTTTTGATTCATCATATTGAACATCACTGCTTAATAGTTCAACTTTTCCATCATCGTCACAAAGAACAATTGGCAAGGAGTACAACGAAAATCATAATGTCACTATTTGGTCCTTGCAGCACTAAATGCAATCAACCAATGACGGCATGGAATTTTAGAGGAATATGATCCCTTAGTCATAGCAGAGATTCACATGTGAATGCCATAATGGGAATGTGAATGAGATGAAACCTTTGAGCAAAAGAAATTTTGTATTAATCTCGATATGAAAGTGATACCGAACTTCCTTATGAAGCTTCATCATCTTGTCCACAAAGCCTGAAAACTAGTTGCAGCTATGCCATAATTCAAACTAATCATGACACCCATGCAACCTTAAGTTTCAACAACAACTGTAATGGTTATACACGTACATTGTCTTTGTTGAAATCCTTATATCAATATAAGATTTAAGACGTTGATTACGATATCTTTTCTGGCCCAAATAGAAAATCAAGTACTCATATTGTGGTTTCAGAACTATCACTGAGTTCATTATCTACATTTACGTTACGTTTCCATCATTCTATATGCATCCTCCAACTGCACATCTCTTTATGTTTTTATATTCTCCTCTTTATTCAAGACTAGGCTCGAATGCAACTTCTCTTAGTGTTGCATCTATCCCATCAGTATAGGGTTTAGTATTTAAACTCAGTCTTATACATGTTTATCCTTCTTCTTTAATGGCTTTAAATTTTTCTTGAAATACACTTTGATAAAACTAAGACAATAACAATGTGTTGGTTTGTCATTTAAATTGTGGTCGAATATAACATCTGGAGGCTTCCATATCTATTACACATAAACGCATGCCATATCAAAGCATATACCATAATTTACATGACAAAATAAGTTGCGCCTTGTAGTGAAGCCATGAAGAGATGC
The DNA here is from genome assembly GCA_000404065.3 of Pinus taeda. NCBI lineage: Eukaryota > Viridiplantae > Streptophyta > Pinopsida > Pinales > Pinaceae > Pinus > Pinus taeda. The sequence continues at coordinate 136,458 of APFE031562914.1, forward strand.
TCATATTACATTATCATTCAGTCATAGATGCTCCATGGAAACCGATATGAAGAGTGCAAGTAATTGTTCACAACATGCAAGCGAATGTCACTCAATCCATTTTTCAACCTTAACATAGCCGAGCCAACTTGTCACGTAACTCATGGTGAATCAATTAACTCCACTTATTGTGTTATTTACTCTCTTGGGGGACCAACTAGATTTCAACAACATATATTGATGTTGTTTTATCGGCATATATTAATAACGTCGAGGTTGTTGCATTGTTTTTGTGAATATATCAATGCATGGGTGTATAAACGCTTCTCCAACGTTCTGCAATGGGATGTTGGTGATCTGCAATTAATTTATTGGCTTTGTAATTAATGTATTAGCTCTTCCATATAAATAATGTGTGTTGTCTTGTACTATATTAGAATACACTGTTGCACCGAAACATAATAACATTTACGCGCTTGTAATATCATTGTTTCACTGCATTGATGATATATGACCATTGTAATATGTATCATGCAATTAACCCACCATTGTAAAATCAATGCCGCATATATATCAATACCATGCCATTGATTGTTGTCATGGAGTCTTGCCTTTGCGATCATGAAGTCTTGCCTTTGCCTTGCATCATAACAATGATTATGCATTTGTCTTGCTTTGCATCTCTACAGCAACATCTATTTTGAAGCATTTTCCATCCCCCTTGCTCTTGTTCCTACATATCAAACATGCCTTGTTGCTACCTTGATCCTTCCTCCTACATACATTATTTTTGCTCCCTATCTTGTTGCTCCAATATGCTCAAGTTGCTTCCTCATACATTGCTCTTGCTCCTACATACCTTGTTGGTGATATTTGTCTTTGTTACTTCTCCTTTGCCATCAATGACAAAACTTCCAACATATTATGCATCTTGATACTTCAAAGTTTATCCTTGAGCGCCAGCTTCCTATGGTCATTATTATGCTTGAACAATCATGTCAGTGTTTTCCACATTACAAATGTAGTTTGTTTTTGTTAGGTCCCTACACTACTAGTGTAACTCCTTATTGATATTAGTGCAACCCCCTTATTGTATTATTGTGCCCATATAGTCCCCATGTTATTATTATTATTCCCCATAGAAGCCCACTATTGTCTTTGTTGTGCCCCTACAATATTATTGTTATGTACGCTCTGATTATATTGGGACCCCTTAGACTCCTATATATATAGAAAGGAGGTATTGTCATTTGTATCATCCAATAATTGTTCATTTGTGTAATGTAAAGGAGTTTTCCCTCTCGAAGAGGTTGATTTTGAAGTAGTTGATCTATCTTTCCTATCTTTTTGTGAGCTAGTTTCATAACATTTGGTATCAAAGCTTTAGATTCTAGGGTTTCGCTGCTCCAAACAGGTCATCTTGGAAGTTTCCATATAACTTTTTCTCTACGATGTTTCAGAAGCTAAAAAACAAAACCCATTTGAGCCGAAATCATTCTGAACATCGGGTCTGAATTTCAGATCTTGTATCACTAGATTTTTTGATATATGATCTAAGGAAATTAGGGTTTTTGCAAGCTCCAGAATTCCATCTCAAAAAGGTCATCGTGGAATTGTTGATATAATTTTTTTTCACGAAGGTTCATACTCTAAAATTAAAACCCATTTGAGCAAAAATATTGATGAAGCTTGGACTTGAATTTAGATCTTATTTCTCTATATTTTCAGAGATGTGGTCCACGGAATTTAGGGTTTTTGTAGGTTCCCGAATTACATCCCAAATAGGTGACCTTGGGAACATCATCATAACTTTCTCTTTGAGCATCAGATTGAAATTTCGTAAGAATTTACAAAAAGAGGATGAATTGTACTTTTATGTGTATCGTTTTAAGGCCGAAGGTTGAAACAGTGACATGTGGCACTTCGTACAAGTCGCTTTACTGAAAAAGTCTATAATCAGGTCATCTTGAGAGATTGGGCATAACTATTTCTTGGAGAATCCAATTTTGATCATACTAGTGGCATTGGAAAGAGGACATAGAGGGCTATCGCAGGTTGCAATTTCAGACCTTGTAGATCCAAAATTCAGAGATACAACAGATTGTTCCTAAAAGCAAGAAAAAGAATGTCTCGAATCAAGAAAATAGAAACACCTAGTAAGCAAAATTGGAGGGATTATTTGAAGAATGTGATCGAAGATATGATCAATAAGATAAATGTTATAGAAGAAAATTGAATGGAAACATGGAAGATTTGAAGAAAGACATGCAAGGTTTGAAGGAAGGTGGGACAAAGTCGGTACAATAAAGGCTTCCTAATTCCAAAAAGGTAGTAGAGGAAACTCATGATGAGAACAAAAGAAATGTTAGTCATGATTTCATAGACTCTAACGTTGGATTAAAGACCCATCATATTCTAAATATAGATATGAGGAAATTTGATGGCAAGCATCTGGTAACTTGGATACTACAAATGGAGCTATATTTTGATCTACATGATGTGCAACCGCCACAAAAGGTATGTATTGCATCTTTATATTTAGAACCGAATCAATTTGTATGGTATAGAGGGATTTGTTCTC
>APFE031562914.1:144310-155217 GCA_000404065.3 Pinus taeda
GAAGGATCATGTTCAACATGTTGACAAGGTGCTCAAACTATTGGAGGAGAAACAATTATATGCAAAAAGCTCCAAATTTTTCTTTGGAGTATAAGAGGTGGAATATTTGGGTACTCAATTAGCTCGCTCGTCTTATCATCCTCAATTTGATGGGCAAACTAAGATAGTGAACAAATGTTTGGAAGGATATTTTTGTTGCTTTGTATATGATAAACATACATAATGGGTCAAGTGGTTGCCTCTGGCTGAATGGTGGTATAATACTTCCTTCCATACTGCAACAAAAATGATCCCATTTATGGCACTTTATGGATATCATCCACCGCCCATCAAATCATATTTAAAAGAAAACTCTAAGGTTCAAGCAGTGGAATATCACATCAAGCATCAACAACAAGTTCTCAAACTCTTAAATGATAACCTCACTTTAGCGTAGAATAGAATGAAACAACAAGAAGATCAACATCACAGCGAAAGAAGTTTTGATGTAGGTGAATAGGTATTTCTACGACTACATACAAACAAATGTCCCTCAAGAAAGCTAAGAAGGATAATAAATTATCACCAAATTATTATGGTCCATACAAGGTGTTACAAAAGGTTGGTACTATGGCATACAAATTGGATCTTCCTGCATCTTCCCAAGTGCACTCAGTTTTCCATGTTTCATGCTTAAAGAAGGTTATAGGTGAGAAGATCCCAGTTCAAACAATATTGCTAGAACTTGACAAGGAAGGAAAAACCATATTGGAACTGTAAGAAGTCACAAAAACAATAAATCGACAGCTACGAAATCAATCAATTTTAGAGTATCTCATCCAGTGGAAGAACTTACCCGCTGAAGATTCCACATGGGTGGATGAGAATTTTATACAAAAGCATACAGAACTACTCAAGTATTGAGGACAACACTTTTTGAAGGAGAGGGGCATGTTAGGTCCCTATACTACTAGTGTAACCCCTTATTGATATTAGTGCATCCCCCTTATTGTATTATTGTGCCTATATAGTCCCCATGTTGTTATTATTATGCCCCATAGAAGCCCATTATTGTTATTGTTGTGCCCCTACAATATTATTTTTATGTAGGCTCTGATTGTATTGGGACCCCTTAGACTCCTATATATAGAAAGAAGGTCTTGTCATTTATATCATCCAAGAATTTTTCATTTGTGTAATGTAAAGGAGGTTTCCCCCTCGAAGAGGCTAATTTTGAAGTTGTCGATCTATCTTTTCTATATTTTTGTGAGCTTGTTTCATAACACTTTTCCGTGGAGATTTGAGACAATGTGATCCTGTACTCCCTCCAAGATTATTCTCCTTGCCTTGGCTACATATTTCTTCCACTGAGCAAGGTTTTGTACATCAGATTTAGGTGGTTTTTCAACATCTGTCTTATATATTGAAATCCATTGTCATCCAATACCGCCTCCATGTGATCCATGCAACAATATTAGAGGTGCCTTCTAAGGCATACTCTAGCCTTAGTCTATTGAAGTCCATCTTCTCATCTCTGAAGAGATCCTGTTGCACCGAACTCAAAATTTGAACCTCTTGAAAAATAATTTTGAAATTCTTACTCTAATGTGAATCTTGCTCTGATACCATGCAGAAATTATGGTGTAGATTTGCAACTGCTCATGATTTTTTAATCAAAATCACAAGACACAAACCTGCTCTACTACTCTACAAAAAGTAATTCACAATCTAGAACAAAAAATTCACACAAGCAATAAAAAATAACACACATGCACACAGTCTTTTTCCTAGGGAAATAAATCTACTAAAAACCCCAATGCCTCCTTGCATTAATCTGATGAATAGAAATGTATTACAATTGCTTTTGTAACAGCCCTAGTTAAAAATCCATGTAAAAATATATAAGGCCACGGTCATCGGACACGTATTCCAAGCTGAATGTTGGGAAAAATCATAGTGATGGGGATCACTGGTGATTAATTAATGGCTAAGGAAATTGGCAAAGGAAATTTCAAGGATTTGGAAAGTAAAAATGGCATTTTGGCACATCTATTTATGAAAATAATGGAAATTAGGAGAAAATGGAGGTGAAACATCACAGGTTGCATGTGAGGAGGAAAATGAAGGAAAATAATGGAAATTGAAGAAAATAGAGGCCTCATTAACAAAAAGGATTTTGAGGATCAGTGGGTAGCTTGGTTAGTGTAACCTTTGTCAACTCAATTTTGGAGCTCTCATTCTATTCTCTCTCTCTCATACTCTTGGACACTTAGAGTTTTCTTGGAGCACTCTTGGAGAGTGTGGCATACTTAGATGCTTGGAGCAAGAAGGAAAAGGAAGAGTAGGAAAGTGCAAGAGGACATCAGGATGAGCAGCTACAGTGGGTTATTCTTGAGTATTGAGTTGCATGTATGTTTTCCTCACTAGTTTGGACATGCATGGCATATTCATGTGGTTTATTGGTCATGATTTTTCATTGGCATGGAGGATTTCCTGGATTGACAGTGGATTCGCCTAGCCTTTCCATTTCCTGGATAGTCATGGTGTTGTGGGTTCATTTCTTTGCTTTTCTAGTTGGTTCTCATGTTTTCTTTAGCAGTTACTAGTTCTTGGAAGCCTTGGTTGGACAAACGCTCTAGAAACCCTATAAAAACTTGGGTTGAGTTACTAGTCCTGGAACCCTTGGTTGGAAAAATGCTCTAGAATCACTTGGTGTGTTGAGTTACTAGTCCTGGAAGCCCTGGTTGGACAAACGCTATGAAATCCTGGCGGCAACTGTGGGTTGAGTTACTAGTCCTGGAACCCTTGGTTGGAACAAACAATATAGACCCCTAGAAGGCTTGGGTAGAGACCAATCTGGTTACGGTTTGTGAGGTATGATTGTGAGGTGGAATCATTATTTGATGGGTTGAGGTGGTTTGGCCTTTGGAAGCCCTACATGGTTTTGATTGATGTGTTTTATGAGATCCCACATTCATGCTTGGAATATTGCACGGGGGTGACTGGCTGAAGAGATATTTGGCTCAACCATGTCTATGGTTGGGTGGTTCATGAAAGTCCCAAACGTGGTTAGCCTTTGCATCATTAATATGAGGTTATTCTCATTGTTGATTCATGAATATTATACTAGTTTATATGTGGAATATATGGTCGTTGTTTCCTTGGTATTTCTGTTGCTATTATGTTGGTTATGAACATGTATTATGATAGTGGTTATGTATGGCTGTCATCATGCTTTTACTTGTAAATTAATGAACAATGTATATATGGCCTAATGTGTAACAACCCTAGTGAAAATTCCATTTAATAAAAGTTAAAAACAATAACCATGGATGATGGGACACCTATTCCAAGCTTAATGTTGGGAAAAATCCTAGTGATGAGGATCACTTGTGATTATTTATGGCTAAGGAAATTGGAAAGAGCAATGGTTAAGGCTTTTCAAAGGAAATATGGCATTTTGGCACGCACTTATGAAATAATGGAAATTAGGAGAAAAGGGAGGTGAAAGGTCACAAGTTACATGTGAGAAGGAAAATGAAGAAAATAGAGGCCTCATTCATAAAAAGGCTTTAGAGGATTAATTGGTAACCTTTTGTCAGTTCAGTGTTGGAGCTCTCTTCTATTCTCTCTCTCTGTCATACTCTTAGAGACTTAGATTTTTCTTGGAGCACTCTTGGAGGGTGTGGCATACTTGGATTTTTAGAGCAAGAAGAAAAAGGAAGAGCAGGAAAGCACAAGAGGGCATCGGGATCAGTAGCTACATCATATTTTCTTGTAGGTACCAATTTGCATGTGTGCTTCCTTCACTAGTTTTGTCATGCATGGCACATGCATGTGGTTTCTTCACTATGATCTATTATTGGCATGGAGGATTGCCTAGATTGGCAGTGGATTGCCTAGCCTTGCCATTTCCTAGATAGCCATGGTGATTGTGGGTTTACTTTCATTGTTTGTTTTTGGTAGTTTCTCATGTTTCTTTAGCTTGGGTTGAGTTACTAGTTCTTGGAGCCTTGGTTGGAAAAATTCTCTAGAGCCCTGTAACATCTTAGGTTGAGTTACTAGACCCATAGCCTTGGTGGGTTGAGTTACTAGTCTTAGAGCCTTGGTTGGAGAAAGGCTCTGGAGCCAGGTGGAAGTTGTGGACTGAGTTATTAGTCCTGGAGCCTTGGTTGGAACAAATGCTCTCAAGCCCTAGATGGCTAGGTTAGAGACTGATCAGATGATGGCTTTGTGTGTTGCAAATGCAACAAGATGATGGAGCTTAGTGAAAAGAAGTCTCCTTCACTAAGTGGTCGTGCAGGCTATTTTTGGCACAAAGTCTATTTTTAGACTATATCTATTTTTAGACATATGGATCATGGTCTATGAGTTGCAGGATGCTATTTATGGATGATTGGTAATTTTGGTAAAAATAGATGGACCTCTATTTTTAGACATATGGGCGGAGTCTATTTTTAGACTGTCAGTCTAAAAATAGAACAGTCGAATATTATTAGCTCTTAATAATATTTAGACTATAAACATTATCTTATCCTCTTGCAGCACTTCAGTTCGAGCTACGGATGTGGCACCATCAACTTCAGAAGGGAAATACACCTTTCTATGGTAGTTGCAGCTATGCATGATGGACTTTCAGTTTGAACTCAAGTTGAGTTTGGTTGGAGTTGATTGAGGAGTTTGATGGAGTTGTGTCAGTTTAACTTAGTTGAACTAGTTGTATTAGTCTAACTGACAAATACACTAGTGATGAGTGGTGTGAATTAATTATTAATTAATTCACTAATTATTAACTCATAAATCAACCAAAGAATACATCAGTTAACTCAGTGCATGGACAGTTCAGTGGAGACAAGTGTTAGAGGTGGGTGAAAGGGTGAGACTAGTATCAGTTGTGACTATAGCTGTGCATGAGATTTGCACAATCATTGATTGAGATTGCCAATGAGGATTGCGCAGTACAAGAAAAGGGAATTCGAACTTGGATCAGATCTATTCTCAATAGGGATTGCGCAGTGGAGGCAGGCAAACAACCGAGGAGATTTGAACCTGTGACTTGATTCAGATCTGAGCTAGTTTGTGTGTAGTAGGTGGAGATAATACTGAGTACTTGTGAGGAGTATTGTACTATGTATTGTTACATGTTCTCTATCATCATAATATACAGATAGTTGAGGTGTTTTCAGCTGTATTCTTTCCCCATTACATACTATGTTGATATGTGTGATTGATGTTTCAATGTGCGCATGCGATTGTTTCTTAATTCCGCAAAATGATGATCAATTTATGTATTATGCATGCATTCCACAAAAAAAGTGTATAATCAGGATAATCTTTGTGAATAAGTGTTATATTATACAAAATTTCTACATTGTGATGTCCAACTGTGAGGTGGAATCATTGTTTGATGGGTTAAGGTGGATGGCCTCTAGAAGCCTTGGATGATTTTTTATTGATGTGTTCTATGAGATCCCACATTCATGCTTGGAATATGGCCCAGGGGTGAATGGCTAAAGAGATATTTGGCTCAGCCATTCTGTGGTTGGGTGGAACATGGAAGTCCCATCTGGGGTTTAAATTTTGCTTCATTAATGAAAGGTTATCTCTCCTTGTATTTCTATGAGCATTTTGATGGATTGTATGTGATCTATATCGTTGTACTTTCATGAGTATTTCTGTCGCTATTATGTTGGTTATGTATGTGTTTTATGACACCATCCATGTATGGATTTCCTCGTGTTTTTACCTGTAATTGAATGATGAATGTATATATGACCTAATGGATGGAATGTAAGTTGATGTGTAGAGGCATCAATGGTTCTTAAGGATTCTTAGCTAAGTATGATACCCCTATGCTTAGAACTATTAATTACTTCTGTAGATTACGCATTTGTAATATGTTTGACGAAATGCCTATCATGGCTAGTAGGGGTTTAGTCAAGATCTTGAACAAGTATTTTATTTAGTACTGGCATTTCCATGTTAGTTTACTGATCTAAAGAGATGGTTCATTTCAGGCAACGAGCTGGGATCTGGGCCTGAAAAAGTGGCTTCCTAGCATAGCACTAATAGTTTTGGTCTATATTTGCTGGCAAACAAACCTGTGAGAGAGAACTTGGGTTGATAGTCGCACTCATGCCAATAGCATAGGAGCGACTAAGCCTTAAATTGTCCAAAATCTCAGTGGGAGCCTAAGGCAAGTTGTTTAAAGTATTGGATTGGTTTCTGAGGGTCCCGTAATTGATAATTAATGTATGTATGGTGTGTTTCTATCGGTTCCACTTCCTTAACATGACTTAGGAGGTTGAATCATATCATAGTGGCCTCTCATCGCATGTTTATCCCAGTTGGCTGGTTACTTGGGTAGATGTGGGAGGAGTGTGTTACAGATTGGTATCAGAGCATAGTTCACCCCTCAGACTAGATGGGTTATGTGTTGGTCATGCATGCATGTCAGTTGCATGTGTGTCTCTCACCCTTGCATTCCATGTGCTTGTTGCATTTGCATGATGTTGTTCATGGTTGTAGTGATGTCGTCATATGAAAATTGAGGTGTGATTGTGGAATGCATCGTTGTGAGTGTATAATTGGTTACCTATCCATTTATGTCGCTTACATGTATCATTGCAGTATGTATGGCTACATTCTTGTATGCTTGGTTGCATGTATCATTCTTGTAGGTTTGATTTCAAGTATTGTTTATTCATGCTTCATCATATGTGTTTATGCATATGTGTGGATGGTTATACATCACTTATGCATGTTCATGTTTGCATGTGGTCAAGTGTATAGTGACGTAATGATGGTGGTTGTGATGCATGAGGTCGTGGTGTGTGTTGTTGTTGAGGTCATGCAATGATGACTAGACCCTAGCTAGAATGGAAGTTGCATGGTCATATGCTTATGGTTTATTTTTCTATATGTTGTCGTGATTATGTTATACATGTATCACGTTGATTTGTTGATCTTGCAGGAAAGGTATCCTCCCCGAGCTATACTAAGGTACATCGGTTTATTGTGATTTGGTTTAGCTAACATTATACACCTTGCAGGAAGAAATATCAAATGGCTAGCAAGATGGTTGACTACAAAGACTCCCTATGAATCCAAAGAGTAGTATGGTGTTGGGAATCCTTCTGATTTGTCAGTTACACTAAGAAGCTTAAAGGAATAAATAAGGAGTTGTAAGGTGGATAATGGTAGAATCATACAGGCACAGGAGAAACAAGCAGAGGTAAATGCAATAATACTTTAGAGTCTGTCATATTTGTAGAGACATGGACCACGTTGAATCAGTTATGAGAAGAGGATAAAACTAATGGGGCATATTGTAGTCAGTCACATGGGGGTCACAGATCATAGAGAGATGACACAATTAGAGATGGCATATTGTTGGATACTCTGGATAGGAGAGGGCATAGGCACATGTATGATTCTAGTTTTGATTCAGATAAGCACTATGATCGTCATCGGTATCATCCTTACAAGAGGAATGATAGGGGATATTTGTCGGATGAATCTAAGAAAGCAAAGCCACCAACATTTGATTGAGAGATGAAGAAACCATAGGATGCAAATGGATGGTTTCTTGGCATTAGAAAATTCTTCAGGCTGCATGACTATTTAGAGAACATGAAAGCTAGAGTGGCTACATTCAGCCTCAAAGAGACATTTGGTGGGGAGATGTGAAGAATGTTAGATGTATTCATGAGGAATATTTGACTTACAGTGAGTATGAGTGATTATTCAAGAAGAAGTATTGTCATAAAAATACTTTGATGACAGGGCGAAGGAATTTTATGAGCTAAATATGGGATCTATGACAGATGATGAGTACACTGGCAGATTCTTGGGGTTACCGAGGTAATTGCCTTATCTCACAGAGGAAAATGCCAAGATTCAAAGGTTCATTAGTGGGTTACCGATTGCATTTAAAGATAGAATTGAGTTCGATGAGCCTAGATCATTAGAGGATGTCATTCAAAAAATAAGGCATTTCTATGAATAATCGAAGCGTAGAAACGAGACTAAGCTAGACTTGAGAGGTAACGCAAAGAAAAAAGGCAAATGGGATAGAAAGAGAGAAAGGCCTCAAGGTATAGGTAACAAGGAGAATATCATGCCACCTAAGAGGTTCAATGCATCAGACAAAGGATAGGGACACCGATTTGAGGAACAGAACAAGGAGCCTGTGCGGTGTTGGACTTATGGAGGATATCATCGCAGGAGAGACTGTCCACAGTACTAGAGTGGTAGGACGAAGATATACAGTGCGTAGGAGGCACAGACTATTGGAGATGTTGGTTAGGGTATTACATATATCTATGTAGCATTGGATGACAAATAGGTAGATCATCAGGCATCTATCATTGAAATGGATAGTAAGCTTTCTGATTAAGCTATTTCTATTTTGATTGACCCTAGATCTAATTATAGCTATGTTAGTCCTGAATTGGTGGATAAGTGTGGTTTGAGTAAGGAATTGCATGTACAGTCTTGGTTAGTGTAGTTGCCTATAGGTATAAAGAAGCAAGTTCATCATTGGGTAAGAGCTTGTGCATTTGAATTGAATGGTATGCCTAGTGCAACACATTTGAATGTATTACCATTGGGTTCATACAATGTGTTGTTGGGCATGGACTAGTTGTATTTTCATAGAACCAAGGTGGATTGTTATTATAAATCCATTGATTGTGTTGATGACAATGGGGAACCAAGAGTCTTACAAGGTAAGACGAAAGCTACATGATTTAGGATGGGGACAGATATGCAAGCAAAGCATAGACACATGAAAGGGTGTAAGTTATTCGCAGTGCACATTTCTAGTGATAAGGGTAAGGAAGTTGAGGATATGGATGTGTTGACCAGGTACCCAGTTTTACAATAGTTCAAGGATGTATTTCCTAAGGACATTACAGAGTTTCCAACTCACAAGGAGGTAGAATGTTCTATTGAGTTAGTGCCAGAGGCAGCTCTAGCATCAAAAGCACCTTACGAGATGAGAACACCTGAATTGGTTGAGTTAAAGTTGTAGTTGAAGAAAATGTTGGACAAGGGATACTTTTGGCCAAGTGTATCACCATGGGGTGCATCGGTATTGTTTGTAAAGAAGAAAGATGGAACATTCAGATTATGAATTGACTACAGGAAGTTGAACAAAATGACCATCAATAATAGGTACCCGTTGCCAAGGATTGATGACTTGTTCGATCAGCTGAAGGGAGCAGCAATGTTCTCCAAGATCAACTTGAGATCCGGATATCATCAAGTAAGCATAAAAGAGGAAGACATTTACAAGACTGCTTTCCGGACCAGGTACGGGCATTATGAGTTTGTTGTCATTCCATTTGGATTAACTAATGCTCCAGCTACATTTATGTGTTTGATGAATAGTGTGTTGCGTCCATATTTGGATAAGTTTGTTATTGTGTTCATTGATGATATACTGGTATATTCTAAAAATGAGGAAGAGCATTCCAAACATTTAGCAGTAGTGTTGAGGTTATTGAGAGAGAATCAGTTGTGTGCTAAGCTCAGCAAGTGTAGTTTCTTTCAGACTGAGGTACACTACTTGGGGCATGTTGTCTCCAAGGAGGGCATTGTAGTAGATCCATAAAAGATAAAAGTTATCATGAAGTGGGTAGATCCTAATAATGTAGATGAGGTGAGATATTTCATGGGTTTGACAGGATAATATAGGAGGTTCATCAAGAACTTCTCACAGATTTCTTATCCTATCACATCATTACAAAGAAAGGTAAGAAGTTCAAATGGACTGAGGAGTGTGAGGCTATATTTGAGCAACTCAAGTAGTCGTTTACACATGCACCAGTGCTACAGATTGCAGATCTGGACAAAGAGTTTGTGGTATGCACAGACTTGCAAGAGAGGGCTTGGTGGAGTCCTTATGCAGGATGGACAAGTGGTATGATATGAGTCCTAGAAACTAAACAAGCATGAGAAGAACTACCTAACACATGATCTTGAGTTAGTAGCAATCATACATGCATTGAAGTTGTGGAGACATCATCTTCTTCGTAGGAGGTTTGTACTTATGAGTGATCACATTGGGTTGAGGTATTTGTTTGACCAGCTGAATCTAAACGCCAAGCAGTCTAGATGGTTGGCCATGATCAACAAGTTCGATTTTGATATCAGATACATCAAACGAAAAGAGAACAAGGTGGTAGATTCTCTCAGCATATGGGTATAGGTAAATCACTTGGAAATTATGAGCACCTATGGGACGAACTTGCAGGATAGGATCTTGTAGGCAGATCAATAGGATGTCAGGTATATGGAAATTGTGCACAGGTTCTTGTAGGATGTTAGTACAGGTACAGGTGGAAATATAGGTATAGGTACGAGTACAGGTGCAGGTGCAGGTGCATAGGGTATCGATTATTATCTTATAGTAGATGGGTTGGTCAGGTTCTGAGACAGGATATATGTACTAGATAACAGTGAGCTCAAGAAGGTGATATTGAGGGAGTTTCATGTGAAACTGTAATCAGGTCACCAAGGTTATCAAAAGACATTAACTGCATTGAAGAGATTTTATTATTGGCCTAATTTGAAGAGGGATGTAGCAAAGTTTGTGGCTAGATGTTTTGATTGTTAGCAACTGAAAAGAAGAATGTAAGCATCCAGGTGGACTGCTATAGCTTATTGCGATTCCAGAATGGAAATGGGAGGTCATTTCCATGGACTTCATCATAGGGTTGCCAAAGATAGTGAGACAGCATGATTCCATCATGGTTATTGTGGAGAGGTTGACAAAGGTTGCACACTTCATTCCAGTTAAGTCTACATTCTCAGCTAGCAATGTAGCATGCGTATTCATCGAAGATGTGGTGTTACACTAAAATTTGTCACCATGACTATTTGCAGTTAGTATGGCTCCATCAACAGTCATACTATCCTCCTTG
>APFE031562914.1:155359-209102 GCA_000404065.3 Pinus taeda
TTATCTCTGGGTACACAGTTTCTCTCTACCTTACCTGCGTGTACGCATCCCAAGTTCACAATACCTGCGTCCTTGCACACTCTGTATGTAAAGGGGTGGGTGTGTACTCCTGTAAAGGTCAAAAGGCGTGAGTTTCATCTTAAAAAAGTTACTTGTGTTCATTTCTAGAGCGTTCTAGAATCTTGTTTGACGTGTATTGAGCGCCTCCAGATGGTTCATGTATCCCTATGAAAGAGGAACTTATCCCATCAAGAGAGGAGCTACCCCATCCAAAAGAGGGGATTATCCCATTGATGTTGGACCTGATTAAATTCCTCTAGAACATTATAAATACATGCATTGGGCTAGAGGAGGGGAGGTTGAAAGCTGAACATTCCAAAGGGTAGATGTTGCTAGAATTAGGACTTCCTTGTAGAAGCTTGTGAGGAGAGATTACCATCCTTTCTTGTTTCATTTGGAAGTGGGTGAGATTATCAAAGTAAAGGAAAACTCTTGCTAGATCCTGGGAGGAACTTGCACAACACCAAGGCTCAGGTTGTAACCGTTTCTTTTGTTTCCTATTAATACAAATAAGTCCATTCTTCTCAACAATTTGTTATTAATGAGTTGTTACATATACTCCTTGGTCTATATGTTGAATATGTTTTATTTTATGGGATATTCAGGTGCTATGTAATCGTTTGATTGTTAGTGAATGCGGGTTTCGAAGTGAAGGAGGAGCTCATCCGGATCGACGAGGCTGGACTACTACAACAGCGTTGGACTACAGGTAGGATCTAAAACGCTTGGTTTCTCGTGTGATAAATGCATGTTTAGAGAAGGATTGCTCTTAATTGTCTTGTTTGTCACTAGAAAGTCTTAGGCTTCTAGGGAGGTTGGTTTTGTCCGCAAGATTAACTCTTTCCGCATGACATATTGTTATAAGAAAGAAGCCAGAAAAGGATATTTCAGAATTCATAAAAAGGTTCAATAAGCAGTATAACAACCTGCCTGTTGAGATAAAGCCTCCTCAAGTTGCTACTCATGTAATATTTATGGGAGCCTTTGAGTTTAAATTTGGCTTTACCCTAAGGGAGAGGAATTCTCTTACTTTGGATCAACTCCAAGTTGATGCACTTGAGATAGAGGAAAATTTCACCTTGGAAGGAAACTCAAGAGGAAAGAAGGAACCTACTGAGAAGAAAAAAGGGAAAGAAGAAACTTCCTCCTTTGGCCAAGCTAAATAATTACCAAAAATTACCAGATCTGAAGTGGAAATAAATTGATAAACTCATTAAGAGTTTATCTCACAAGGTGGTGAACTTGAACTTGAGAACAAGAGTCTCCCGAAACAGAATGCTCAAGGTAACAACCAAGGTTACAACCCACAATATAGAAGGCCACCTTTGTAGATACTTCAAATGGAAAGAAAAGATCAACTCGATCAAATCCCTCCTCCTCTATATATAGAATATTATCTATATGAACAACCACCGGATACACCTAAGATGCAGGGAAACTTGTATTCCTCCTTCTCTGAAGAGGAACAGGGAAACATGGCTCACCATGAGATGTGCCATGATAGAGAAGCAGTAGTAAATGAGGAAGACATAGGGAATTATTGTAAGAAATTTGTGGATTTCATGCAAGCACAGTTACATCAAAGGTATGATCTTAGATCTTAAAAAAAGAGGTCGAGGGAACCTGAACAACAAGAGGAAACTGCTCCCCAAGATATTCCCACGATGTTAAATAAAGGGAAAGGGAAGTTGAACCCTGACTCATCCAAAGTAAAATTCTCCTTAAATAATGAATACAATAGATTTGAGGAATACACAAAAGAGAAGGCACTCGTTCTGATAAAAGCTACTGGTGATAAAGAAAGAGAGTTACAGCTGGGAGGTGTAGAAAAGGGCAAGTTTTCATTCAATCTTCAGAAGGAACTCGAGAAGGTAAAGATCCTTGTTCCCCTAACTGAAATTATCAAACAACCCACTTATAAAGCTCAAGTCTCCCATTTCATGCTCCCATCTACCACAGTACTGACCCATGCTTGCTTAAACCTTCAAGAAGGGATACCAATGGTTGTATTTGGGCCTCATGTTGAAGAACTTGATCCTTCCACTGCACCCTTCTATGTGACCCTGGTAATTCATGACCTCTTATTGCACAGTTGTATGTTGGACTTTGGAGCCTCGCATAACCTCATGTCGTTAGCTATGATAGAGTAACTTGGCTTTAAGATCACCAAACCCCATAAGGACCTATACTCCTTTGATTCTAAGAGGGTCAAATGCTTGGGAATGATAAAATATTTGGTGGTAAACATGGCTCAGATCCCTGTGAAGAGCGTAGTAATGGACATAATAGTGGTTGATATTCCCCCTTGGTTTGGCACATTCCTATCCAGGTCTTGGGGTTCTAAGGTGGGGGGGTTATATCAAATTAGATTTAACGTATGCCACTATTACCACTTTTGGAGGTGAAGAAAGGAGGTTGTACAAAGAGTCCAGATTTTTAAAAATTGTGACTCTGGCTGAAGGTTCTAAAAAATCTCGAGTGTATGGAAAAGAAAGCGACCTCTACTACCTATTCCTTGAAGAAGATGAGACCATATTAGAGAAATAGGCAATTTCAAACCTCCTCAAAATCCGCTTCTCAAGTACGAGGTGAAGGTCAGACATAGACCCTCCATACCTAATAATGTCAAACACTGGCAGATATTCAAGGACGATGAAGAGATGAAATGATTTATAGACGTATTTAGGGAGTTCACTAGCTCAAATATTGATCAAGGAGAGGAAAAAGAAGGAAAATGAAGAACCAACTCCGTGGGAAGACATTATGGCTGGACATAAAATTCTACAACTGAAAGGGAATACTATTCCTCGTGGGATATTTCCGCTACAAATATTATTTAACAAGAATGATGTAGCCTCCAAACCAATGGCTCCATAGATGGACAAACAAGTAGAAGATTTCAATATTAGCTCAAAAGATGAGCCCCAGATGGTTAGACTATCAAAAGGAATCCCCGTACAATATAAGCACGGGTATTTAAATCTCTTCAAAATCTGTAAGGATGTTTTTGCTTGGTATTATGAGGATTTAAAAGCATTTGATACTAACATCATACAACATAAGATTCCTTTAAAGAGTGGAGTAAAACCATGCAAGCAGAAGCTTAGGTATATTAATCCACTCTTACTCCCCTCTATTGAAAAAGGAGTGAGTAAACTTCTACAATCTAAAATCATAGTGCATTTAAGGTACTCAAAGTAGGTGGCCAACCTAGTCCCAGTCCGAAAAAAGAATGAAGAAATAAGGTTATGTGTATATTTTCGTAACCTTAACAGGGCATCTTTGAAAGACAATTACCCACTACACAAGATGGATTACATATTATAGAAGGTGGTTGGATCAGTTAGAATGTCCATGATGGATGGGTTCTCTGGTTACAACCAAGTGATCGTCCACCCTGATGATCGGAAGAAGACTGATTTCACCACCCCTTAGGGAACTTTCATGCATGCTCGCATGATTTTCGGTCTTATCAATGCAGGGGCCACATTTCAAAGAGCCATGGATATAACTTTTGTAGGAGAGAAAGACAAGTTCATAGTGGTATATTTGGATGATATCACAATCTTCTCTAAGACCGATGAAGAGCACATCCCCCACTTGAAGCTCACCTTTGAGAAATGCAAGAGGTATGGACTATCTTTGAATCCCAAGAAATCTCAGTTTTCCTTGAGTGAGGGGAAGCTAATAGGACACATAGTAGTGCAATAAGGAGTGAAAATTTATCCTAAGCGAGTCGAAGCTATCAATCACATTCCTCTACCCAGAAATAAGAAAGAGGTCCAAGTCTTTCTGCAGAGAATCAATTTCTTGAGAAGGTTCATACCCAGCTATTCAGAAATAGTAAAGGGTATTACAGATATGCTAAAAAGGAAAATGAAGTCAAATGGAGCCCTGCCTCTCGAGATTCTTTTACCATAATTAAAGAAGATTTTGCTGAAGCACCGGTACTAGTCAACCCTGACTACTCAACACCTTTCTATATCTTTTATTTTACTTCTCTGCATACTATTGCTGCAGTTTTTCTACAGAATAATAAAGAGGGTTATGAGAAACCCATCACCTTCTTCAGCCAAGTCCTAAGGGATTCTGAGCTGAAATATAACATCTTAGAGA
The DNA here is from genome assembly GCA_000404065.3 of Pinus taeda. Lineage (NCBI taxonomy): Eukaryota > Viridiplantae > Streptophyta > Pinopsida > Pinales > Pinaceae > Pinus > Pinus taeda. The sequence continues at coordinate 159,536 of APFE031562914.1, forward strand.
AACAAGCATACACACTAGTCAAAGCTTTGAAGGTATTTTGAGTGTATGTGCTATAGTAAGAAAACATAGCATTTGTCCTAATGACAACGGTAAAGGATATATTGGTGCAAGGAGACAGTGAAGGAAAAATGGGTAGGTGGATAGCAAAGATACAGGAATATGAGTTAGACATAAAGCCTACTAAGCTCATAAAAGGCTAGGGGTTGGCTAAGATTTTATCAGAATCTAATTGCCAAGCTTTGGGAATAAACCTGATAACAAAGGAAGGCCGAATAGAAGTTCAGTAGAATGGGATTAAAACATAAGAGAAAAAGGTTTGTGCTAAATATGATGGGTCACCCTGGTATAAGAATATCATCCATTATCTCTTGTTCCTAGGGTGCCCACTATGGCTGGACAAATCTAAATACAGGACTTTGAGATTGCAAGCTCAAAAGTATATCATATCCAATGGTCAACTCTACTAGAAGGACCCGACGGGAGTTTTTCTGTTATGTTTTCTAGAAGGCAAATTTCATAAAGTGATTGAGGAATTCCATGGAGGAGTTTGTGGAGGTCACTACAACTGGAAGACCACAACTCACAAAATCCTCAAGGCAGGATTCTACTGGCCTACACTATTTGGAAATGTTCATTTGCAAGTCAAGTCATGTCAAAAGTTCCAATTCTTTGCTGAGAGACAAATCTTTCTCCCCTTCCCCTAATCTCAGTGTAGGTGGAAGAACCCTTTAGACAGTGGGGACTCGACTTCATATGAGAGATAAACCACCTTCCAGTGGCAAAAATAAGTGGATATTAATGACCACAGATTATTTCACCAAGTGGGTAGAGGCCATCCCAGCTAGAAACACTACAGATTTAATGGTAATCAAGTTTGTGGAAGAGAACATATTAGCTCATTTTGGTTGTCCTATCAAAATTATCATTGATAATGCTCAAGTCTTCAAATCTGCAAAATTCACAAGCTTCTATCAGGAGTTTAATATCATCATCGAGCACTCCATTACCTACTATCATCAAGGAAACACTTTAGCTGAGTCCTCAAACAAAACTGTGGTGAGAGTACTAAAGAAGACCATCACTAAGAATCAGAGAAATTGGGACACCCAATTGAAGTTTTCCCTATGGGCCAACCGAATAACTCCTAAACGTTCCACTGGAAAATTTCCTTTCGAGCTAGTGTATGGTAAGAATGCAGTCTTCCGAATCCAATTAGCAATGTCAGTGGCGAAGTTTATATAAGAAGTTGAGGAGGAGCCAAGTGCTTTGACATGAAGGATAAACCAACTGGTTGAACTTCATGAAGATAGGGAACAAGTAGGAACTAAATTGGAAAATTACCAACAGAAGATGAAATCCTTGTTTGACAAAAAGGCCAAGGATCGACCTCTTCAACTAGAAGATTTAGTTTTACGATGGGACATCCAACAGGACGAAAAAGGTAAACACGGAAAATTTGATTCACTTTGGTTCGACCCCTTCAAAATTTTAGAAGAGAAAGGAAATAATATGTACCTGCTCAAAAATCTATAAGGTGAATCGTTGGAGCTACCAGTAAATGGTTAGTTACTCAAACTCTATTTCTGGAATTAAAAGTACCTGTCATGCACTCATTGTAAATACCGGTGTGTGTGTGTTGTAATTATCATATGAAATTTCCACTTTTCTATTTAAAGTTCCACTTTCAAAAATTTCACCTGTTTAAAAAAGACTCCATGCCCAAAAAAAGAAGTTCACGGACTGCAGGTTCTCGATGCAATGTAATCCAATGCACTGTCCCCAGTTGGAGCCAATGTTTTCACTCACTACTAAATGTGTTTTCAATTGTCCAAAGTGAAAAAGAGCAGTGAAGTTTGAATCCATATTCCAAGCCATAGAAGCTCTCAATACTAAATCAGACCCTCTCCATTGGATAGCGCTCAGAATAAGATTACCAACGATATGCGGAAGTCCAAAAAGAGACTCTTGGATCAGAAGTTAGATCAGATTGAAGCTACCCTTTGAAAGCCAGAAAACAAAGAGAAAAGGACCAAGGGTAAGGCTCATCGCAAGTCGCAATCAGAGTTTACTGAAGCAGGAGCAGGGAAAAATAGTGAAATCCGTGATCATGTGATTGCTGATATAGAAAATTGAAAATTGGAGTATCAAGGCACAATCTATCGGTGATTTGGACATCCTGTATCAGTAGGTTCACACATCGGAGGTCCATTTCATGTCGCAGATCTCAATCAGGGTTTTGACAAAGTAGCAGTAGGAGAGGGCACAATAATCACTGATATTGGCAATCGGTGATCGGAGGTCCATGGCTCATAGTCTATCAGTGATCAGAGGTCTTGGCAGTGACGGATGAGTAGTAAATTGGAGGTTCAGGTTGGACGGGCATATCAGCGATCACAAGTACCAAAGGGTACAACCAAATACAACGTCATGAAACTGTTGAAGGCTGATAACGTTAAAAATCTTCGAGATTCAGGCCTCTAGTGTTAAAACATTGGGGAGCACCACTTGCAGTTAACAGAGGAAATTAGTTGCAAAATGAGAAAAGGACGGGCCTTTTCTCTCTCCTACAAAAAGGCACGTGGAAGAATACTATTGGTCCCAATAAACCCTCATTTTTAAGGCGAAAGTGACAAGAACTAACTGGGAGAGCATGAGGCATAATGTAACAAAAACTTAGCTGAACCAGAGGCTAGAAGAAAGATTGGCGTGGAGATATTTATATAGGACCATCATTTTAGTTCACTTGTTAAATTTGTTTTGTTTTTTTTATTGATATTGTTATGTTGTTTTATTTCCAAGAAAGGTATCTTTTTGTTGTCATAATTGGAGGTGACATAGCCTGTACGCAAAGACAGCTACTCATAGAGGCAGTTGGAAACTCTAACCTAAAGATATTTTTGTAACTAATTTCCATGTTCTCCCTTTCCTTATAAAAGGGGGGAAGAAAAGCCTAGAAAAGGTTATGAATTCTAAGGAATAACTACATGTTATTTCGAAGACTGTATGACTTCAAGATTTGCATCTTTCATAATATTAATGAAATGGTGGTGATTCCTACATTCGAGCACTAAATTATGTTACCTCTCTGTTAAATTCCATTATGTTCATGTTTCCTCTCTGATTTCATGTAATTGTAGCTGCAAGAAATGTTTCATTCATTCTTACAGATTCATTTGTGTTGACTTGTTAATGCACATTCATGTATGTGGCTTTGAGATTATATCTTTAAATTGCGCTCCATGAATCATCGCATCCAATTCTCCTTCATCCATTATGTCTACATGTAACTCAGATGAGTGTAGAACTCTTGATGCTCCAAGCTCTATATGATAAATGTAGAATTCTTGAGGTTTCAAGCTCTATATGATGAGTTATTCTATCTCCTTCTCCTCTTTCATCGCTCTGCGAAAGCTGATTAAACTATAGGTCCTTGAACTACTTGGCCTCCACTAGTTCATACATATATTTATGTGAATTGTATATGTGAAAAGGTACCATAAATACATGGCTTATATCCTTGGATGAATGGACCAACCCATGTTGTTTATTGTATGTATTTACATATGTGTATAAAATGTATATGCTATCTTTTGTTTTCCTAAAAATCATATGAGACACATAAATCTAGATGTTACTAGGCACTAGTCTTGTAAGCAATTCGAGGTTGTCTCTAGAAGCAACAACACACACACTAAATCGGTTTCCAAACACGACAAGCACCAAATTCCTTCTCTTTAAGTAACAAGGGAATCTGGAGACTAAACTGCCACAACCCTCGACATTAGCAATAATGGTATCCCAAGACTAAACCATCTATACCCTCAATAGCAACAAGTGTATCCCAAGACTAAACAATCGCAACTGTCAACATCAGCAACAAGGGTATGCCGAGACTAAATCGTCTCTACCCTCAATAGCAAAAAGGGTATCCCGAGATTAAACTTCCTTAACCCTCAACATCAGCAACAAGGGTATCCCAAGACTAAACTGCCTCAATCCTCAATAACGACAACAAGGGCATCTGGAGACTGAACTACCTCAACCCTCGATAGCAACAACAAGGGCCCAAATAGTTCCATACTTGTATGTCCCATCACATTGTACAACACATACACATACATAGTGTACATCAACACATACACCTACACTTGGTGTACAACACGATACATACACCTACACCCAGTGTAAAACACAATACACACACCTATACCCAATGTACAACACAACACATACACCTATACGTGGTGTTCAGCAAAACACATACACCTACAGCTGGTGTACAACACAACACATACACCTATACCTGATGTACAAGGCAACATACACCTATACCTAGTGTTCAACACAACACATACACCTGCACCCAGTGTACAACACAACACATATACGTACACAGAGTACAACACAATAAATACACGTCATGATACAATGACTACACAGTACACATAACACAGTACCACATTTATATAACACAATGTGTACGATATGTACAAAATACCACATGTACACAACATTTCTCGCACAACGTGTACATAACACCACATGTACACAACACAACCTGCACAATGTGTAGATAACACCACATGTACACAACACCACCTACATAATGTGTATATAACACCACCTGTATGACGTGTACATAGCACCGCATGTACGCAACACCACTTGCACAACGCTTACACAAAACCACACGTACCACATGTACATAGCACCACATGCACACAACACCACATTACAACATGCACATCTCACCATATATACACAACATCACATATACAACATGCACACAACAACATATGTAGATACTACACACACACAACACTATATGTACACAACACCACATATTCATCATGCACATAGCACTATATGTACACAGTATTGCATATGAAACATGCACACAACACTATATGTACACAATACCGCACATACAACATGCACACATCACCATATGTACACAGTACCACATATGAAACATGCAGATAACACTATAGCTACAACATGTACAATAGATACACAACAGTAGTACTGCACATCCAGAGACCACACACTGACTCTACCAATAAACATTTCTTCTAGTGTCTTCCCATTGTCTATGCTTGTCCCAACATGTTGCAGATCATAGTGCTTTCATTCCGTTGATGTGTCCCTCAAGATTACCTGTCTATAACATAAACATAAGCATAGTATAAACACATAATATCAATTCATATCCACATGATATTGACCTCACAGATCTATTAGGGCTACTCTTCCCACTCAATTCCTCATAAGACCAAGAACCTCTTCATTCCATTCACCTGCATAAGCAATCATTCCTCCATAAGGATGATCCCTAATGACCCTATCAGGCAATGACATACATACATACATGTATACATATAGACATTAGAATAAAACATTCATGATCCCTGATGACGCTATCAGAAAATGACATACATATATACATATATAGACATCAACATAATCATGATCACAAAACAATTTCTAGATATAATAAGGTCTAGGTTAAGAGAACTCCCTTTATCCATGCACAACATTGAGAACAATAGTTCCCAACATAGAAAAGGAATTCGATGCCTCAAATCCATTTTCTTTACCTTTTCTGTCATCTTTCTCATGACTATACTGCCACCGTCCTATCCCAATGGACCAAACCAATCCAACTGAATGTTATATTCTTGCCTTGAACTTACCTTTACCCATGCAATGGGCTCCATCTGGGTCTTGCATTACCTGTTGGGTTGCATTTAGCTCTCCCTGAGCTCCATTAAATTTCCTCTTTCCCAAACCAATTCCCAAGACCATTAAAACACAAAAGGCAAGAAAATAAATAAACAAGAAGAAAACTATGGAAAACCAATAAAAATACAACACAACAAACAAAGTGGCATGGCCATGCACCAGACGTACACAAACTACAAATCAAGTGCAAACAAATCACAAAGCACTGAAAGCACAAAAATGGTAACAAACACCATGACTCAATCCCCATAGGTTCCCAGTGCTTCCAAGGGAAAGCTCAACCTGAGCCTTCTTCAATATTTCATGGCAGTCTCTTTTTTCATGCAATCCCCTGCATCATACTTCCATAGACACAAATTGTTACTGCATAAATAAATATATAATATACCAGTTACCTTACCTTGCTATGCCAAGCACGCTGCCTTGTAAAAAAACACATACATATATCATCTCTCAAGGGACTCCAATTTTTGAAAAATCTAGCCATATGTGGAAACCATTTGTTATACATGTCAAATACATGTACATGAATATAATACATATTCACATCGTGTCAGACAAAATCAAGGTTAAAAAGACATCCTTTATTCATGCAAAGCACTCATTCATTTGGAATTTTGGTTTCCAAATGTATCCAAAGGAATTCTCACCCAATTTCTTTCTTTTACCTTTTACCTTGCTACAGTTAAGTCTTATTATGTCCTATCACATCACCCAACTATTAGTTATATAAACAAATCAACAGTTACCTTGTCATGCTAATGCCAAGCATGTTGCCCTGCAGTTATTCACACATGTCAGTGACATGTTCCAAAGATCAAGACACCATGTCCATTAATTTTGAAATCAATCTTTACGAAGACTAAAAACCATGCCATTATCTGTAATCAATTCACAGTCAACAATCATAATACTACAATTAACACCCACTTTGCACTCAAGTACATATCAGTTGTCTCAGCACATGTGTGTACAATTGTCTTAAAACAACATCATTACTTCATACAATCTTATAGACACATGTTCATATCATGCACTTAATCAAACAATCAAACAACTTGTAAACATATCAAGTTAGATAAACCAAATATATGCCATAACCAAGCTCATACCTCAATGTATCTCAGGGGAGGCTATCGAATCTTCACAACTCAGTCCAAGTTAGCATGACACAATATCACAAATATATTGACTCATACTTGAGTCCCATAACCATAACCATCTACATAGGCCAATCCAAACTAGCACAATACATATAACCTCAAGAACTTAGCTACAATGACCATACTTACTGTTGACGACCAAAATTGTTCCTTTTTTACACCTTCCCTAAACTCCATTCACTCCATTCTCTTCCTTTTTTACCATAATAATCTCAATAAGCTGTCAGCATGCAAGGTTATTGGAAAATGTAGGTACCTAATCATATTTATTTCATAGTTTCATTGTTTCCTTATTATTTGATTTAATATTTTCATAAGCTACCGAATTGCATCAATTTTGCAGCTAATGATTGATTATGCAACTTACTTGAAGAATCTGTAGGTTCCGAAACACCAATTGAGTAAAAAAATGTATGGACATGTAGTTAACAACTGGCATAACGATATCCACCTATCTTCATGATCTAGCAAGATGATAAGGATGTCGTATGAGTAGGTCAATGTGGAAGTCAACCCAGCTGAAAAGGAGCCAAACGAATCAGGCGAGCGAGAAGATCGATGATAAGGATGAAGTTGATATTTTGCCTCATGATTTGCTCCTCTAATAGAAAATCATGAAGAATCACTATTTCATGTTATCTTATGTCATTTTCATTTTTTTGTTGAGTACAGTAAGCTTATAAATCGCCAAATAGTTTATTGAAGGAGGGTATAAAACTTGCCTCCCAGCATGATGATAACACAAACTGCTTACTATTTTGAAATACTCCTCGCATTTATTAAAAGCGAGCTTTTTATTCCTCTATGTGTTGCATATTAATGCACGTTTAATCTCTGTTGATCACTGCATACCTACAATTCACAGGAGGAACCCCTAGGAGCTGTAAGGTCTCATTTTATTTTTATTTAATATTTCAGTTTTCTATTTTAGTTCTATAACATTAGATTATCTCAGTTATTCTTTTAGTTCTATAGCATTAGATTATCTCAGTTATTCTTTCACTTTTGATTTTAAGTGAATGCTTATGATAGTGAGAATAGAGTTTGTAACAGATTTTACTGAAGATTTCTTTCATAGATTTAATCATTTCATTGTCTAAAGGATGAAGAAAATAAATCAAAAGGGATCTATTATGCACATGTAAATTTTGATCAATTAAAAGTATAATTTCTTTCAAAGTTTTATCAGTGTGATTTAGATTTTCCAATGTGATATTTTAATTTTGTACTTAAAATTTAATTTCATTTCTGTCAGTGAGAAGGAGATCTAGATTTGTGTTGTAGTGACTACAACCACCCTCCAAAATTTTGGCCTGCACCAATTTCGGAGCCTCCCTTGAGAGTTTCACTTAATGGATGCGCACACTCGGGTTCACTCCGTGAGCTCGTGTGAGTCTTCGCACCCACCTTTCTTGATCATCTCACCCAAGTTTTTGCATGTTGATGTCAATGTCATGCTTGTGACCAAGTTCTAGTTGTACTCAAGGTCTTCGCTTCGTGTGTACTTTTTGTGTTCGCTATGTAAAACATCTGTCACACTCTCACACGGAGTCACATACAATGTCATGCAAGCGTCGCCAGGGTTGACCAACGATCAATCACAAGTGTTGGCTTGTCGCTTTCACTATTGTTCAGTCATGTTGAACATGTGTGTCTAGATGGTTTGATTCATCTCGTCGTCTAGTCATGTAAGTGTGTGTTTGCAAGATCATGTATGCATCTTTTGCTCGTTCACACACTTAGTCACTTTGTTGAAGTTCTAACGACCGAATTCCCCTCTGACAACCAAGCCATCACCCCCCACCATTGACTCGATCAACTATCACCTAGAATAGCACGAAAGCACCAAGCAAGACATTTCAAGTTGTGCTACCTGCAAGCAAATCGATCAACCTTCATGCTGGTCAACCAGAGAGTTTGACCTGACAGCCACCTCGGGACTAACTCCCCTCAAAAATTTCGCAGAGGATGTAGACCTTGCCCGCTCTGTTGACTGAGAAAATTGCACAGACAAGCTAGACAGACACCCAGTGCCCATCCCTGTCTCCCTTAGAGAACTGCACAGTTTTCTAGCCAGCCCTCCCAATAGTCGACCGACTACTCACCCAAAAAATTATGCAATTTTTATGAGCAAGTCCTCTGCTACCCAACGGTATGCTCAGCTCAAAAATTATGCAGAGGTGACCAGCATGCCAACCTCCTAGAATCAGTGTGGTTTTTCCTGCCAGCAACTCCCGGCAGCTGACTGACAATTCCCCTCAAGAATTGCGCAGTTTTTGTTGCCAAGCTCCAGGCAGCTGACTGTTAGTTCCCCTCAGGAATTGCGTAGTTTTTGTTGCCAGTGACCTATTAGTTGACTGCCAATTCCGCTAAGGAAATGTGTAATTTTGGTTGCTAATCTCTTGTTGCCCGCTCATTCCAGAAACTACACAGATTTTTTCATGCCAAGCCTTCTCGCAGCCTGAACTATTCCTCCCAAAAAATGCGTATTTTTTTCCTCCAGCTGAGCCAGTCCTCGTAGACAGTCACTGTTAATCCAGATTTCCATCTTCAACAACCAGTGACTATTGTGGAGTTTTCATTAGCAATGTTTGGAGCCTTAATCCCGCCTCGCAACCTTATCACCTCCCATGGTCACCTGCATCCGAAATGATCATGCATCACGTTAGACTAGGAGGTTTATGGATTGGATGTCGTCTCATCATGAGTGACTAGAAACACAGGTACACAAACAAACAAGGCGCGACGACGGATGAAATGCATGAATGGAGCACATGCAGAAGGACAAGTTCACAAACAGATAAATAGATGATGCATGCAAAGGGATGTGCTCACGAATAGATGATCATGCAAATATGTTTTCGTGGATGGACAAATGAGTAAACATGCAAGATGTGTTCACAGAAGGACGAGCAAACATGCACCTTTCGCGAACGGATGAACCTGTCAATCTTACCAACATACAAGCAAGGAACAATGCATGAATGCGACATCAAGTGAACCAATGACTATCGAAGACTTCATGCACTTTTCCATGTGGAGGTGAAGCTGTGACACACCATGAGGACATCCATCACCCAGTAGCACTGCAACTCGTCATGTACACCAGCAACAACACAAATTTACCAACATCGTCATGTCGAGTCGTGTCATGAGTCATGTCATCCACATCTGTACTATGGGACATACTATCAATCAATGTAATGTAACATGGAAGTCCAAGAGACCCACTTGTTGTATGAAGAGTCATGTAAAGTCAAAAATTCATGGAAGTCAAATAGTCATGAGGGTGTTTGAACAACCACAAGGGTCAGTTTCAACCTTGGCTATAATTATCCCCTCATTTGTACATGCAAAAGACTTTTCACCTCAACTCCTCCCACATAGCCTTGAGAGTCTTTAATATTTTCTTTGAGGAGTAAGTAGTGGCTCCAACACCCTCACATGGGGTTAGTGATGTATGGTGTAACGATGTGTCTTGGAACTTTTTCTTAATTTAGAAGCCTACTAACATACCAACACATTTTCACACATGTATTGTAACTATTGTAAGACTAGTCTTTAACACTTGTAATTCATGTTACTTTAACATGTTTTTAACACTTGAACTAATTCACTTATTGTAATACATATATGTTAATGAAAATGTGTTGTATATGTTGTTAACGATGTCTCGCCCATGTAGACTACTCTCCCGAACATCATAGAGACCTTTCACATAAAACTTGCTATAACAACCATTATACTCACACGAACTAATCCGCTAAGTGTTATACATGTTATCTTCCTTTGTGTGTTGTGATTGTCGCATTCGTGTGGATTGTTCCACCAGAAATTGTGCATGTCCTATTGTGTTGTGTGTTCCTAGTAGAGTTGGGACATCTTCCAAATGAATTGGGACTCACTCCCACCCTCTCCCTCTACGGTGAAAGAACCATTGACACAAGAGACACTTACAATCACCATGCACGTGAAGCTCACTTCTCGAAAGACAAAGCAAACCACTCTCTTGTGCTAACAAGCAAGAGTTGAGGCAAATATTTAAGATAATGGAAATCAAGCCATCATAATGGATGGGGCTCCTACACCAAATAGTGTGAGGTCTATTTGGGACTTCATACTGAGGTGATCCCCTGAATGTTGGCGGATCCAGCACCGTCAACATCTTGGTGCTAAAAGGAGGGCTAGATGACAAGCTGAGCCCATATATCTGGGTTGAATCTCTTACCCAATGAATAATACACAATTTGTGATCCTGAGGTTTTTTTCTCATTTCTCCCTTAATCAACTATCAATCCCCGATGAGCTTCTCAATCACTTTTTCTTGATAAAGTTTGACAGTGAGGACAGAATGTTCGTAACCGAGCACATTTCTAATTTTCTTCATTTTTGTGAATCTCATGAAAGCGATAGTGATGAGCTTGTTTTCATACTCTTCTTCCTCACCCTTGAAGATTGTGCTAATCGGTGGTGTCATGCCCTACCACCTGCTTTCGTCCATTCCCTTCGCACTTTCCTCAAGGAGCTCCATCAAGCCTTTGATGAGTGTGACCACCAAGATGTCTATGAAAGAATCTCTCATTTAAGAATGAAGTATGGTGAATCAGTTGAGGACTTTGCTACCCACTTCCTTCACCTATGTCACAAAATTCCTGAATGGTTTGTGGACCTTGACTTCATGAGCCAAGAGCTTAAACGCTTGGTTCGTGTCTCCTGAAAAGGTGAATCTCCTTATTTTCCTTCTTCCTCGATTATTGTAGATCATGAGACACCTCATGTCTTGAAGAGGGTGCCCCCTCACGGCAACCACAAATCTAAGAAATCTACGCAATAGGTACCTCCTCGCAGTGGTTGCAAAGCTGAGAAATCTGCGTAGCATGTTTCCAACCCATCTGCTCAGTTGTCACCCGCCCCAACGGAGCAAATTCCAGAATGGTTCAGAAAGCCTATAGAAAAAACTCATCCCTCCATTCCACAAGAGGACATCATCATTCATAACCCAAGTCTTGAATCTAATATGCATCTCTGCCATCCTCCATCATCTACAAGCCTTGAATCCTTGCACCATGACTCGCTTGAGAAATCTTCTTCACAATCTAGCTATGCACACTCTCTTAATTCTCAAGCTACTGGCTCAAGTTGTAGTCATGTGCAAGATAATCTCATCATACAAACGGAGGGGTAGGATGGTGAAGACATAATCAATTCCTCTCAAAACATTGAGCCTCCATTCTTGATCGATTCTCGATTAGCGAATATTGGTGAAACATCATGCAGAATCAATTCTTTTGATCAACCTCCAGCCTTGGGTTGTCATGATTTGAATGGAAAATGACATCAACCCATGGTATTCATCCACACGTGTTATTCATCCACCCATGGTATTGTAAGTGGCATCCACCCATGGTATGATAAGTGACATCCACCCATGGTATTCATTCGCCCATGTTATTGTGACATCCACCCATGGTATTCATTTACCCATGGAATTGACCCATGGTATCGTGACATACACCCATGGTATTCATTCACCCATGGAATTGACCCATAGTATTATAACTAAAAAATGCTATAAGTAACAAGTCACATTTTGTAAAAGGAAATTTTGTCCACCACAATGTAGCTTTTACATTTATTCTCCATTTTAATAAAAAAAATCTTTGTGGTTTTGTTTATTGGACATTCTCCTCTTTTTCTTCTAGCATTTCAATTTTTTAGATATTGGGGGCCTACCCCAAGATCCGGATCAGTGGTATTAGAGTAGGTTATGATTCCATGGGAATGAGGGTTTGATGCATATTTCAGTTTCAAATTTTACAGTAATATTCAACAAACTCTAGGCATGTGCTACGTCCTCCACAGAGCATTTTCTTGGGCCAAGTGGGAAGAATTTTTCCTTTTTCATATTTTTGCAAGAATGTTTTTGGGAGGCGAGTTTACAAATCAGATTTGAACTTTTTGGAGAAAGTTTTACAAAAACAAATACATATCTAGATTCCTTGCAAAAAAATACCCAAAGTCAAAAAAAAATCGACCAAATCAAAGTCCGAATGAGGGAGATATCGTTGATATAAAATCAACTATGTTGTAGAAATGTTTGTGACGAAAATTCGTGGATGGTGGCTCTCCTATCTTTTTTTGCAGTTTTGGTACAGAATTTCAAAAAAATGAATCTAGATCTGAGATCCTCTCGAAAAAGTGTTCAATTTCAAAAAAAATGGGTCTAATCGGAGTTCAGATGTGGGAGATATAATTGATTTAAAATTAGCTATTTTTCAGAACGTTTGTGACAGCGGAAAAGTTGTAGCGCGAATATGAGATTATAGAGTGTCTGGATAGATTTCCAACACATGAGAAGATGCAAAATGGTCCTTGTATTTCCAAAAACATGTTATAATAAATATTTTGAGTTATATTGACCGAGTTATGTCCATTTTAATTTTGGAGCAACATTCGGAGCGAGTTCTCTTTAGAGATGTGCCCTCCCATCCCACTTTAGTAGGCACCTACTTCACATTCATCAGTTTCAGCATAGAAACATTCAACTTGAATTATTTGGAGACATACCCTCCCATCCTAGGCTATGTAGGCACCTGCTACTTCATCAACAACCAACATCATGGTTATCGGTCAATTGCACAAAATCCTTGTCATCGAAGTCCATTTGCTAGGCCACACACTGTTAGTATCACAGTTGGTCACAAGCATTGCAGGGTATCTCTGTCCTCGAATCTTCATTTTTCATGGTTATGCGTCATCCACAAACCCACACTTCATCGAAGTCCATTTGCTAGGTCGTACACTGTTAGTATCACAGTTGGTCACAAGCATTACAAGATATCTCTATCCTCGGATATTCGTTCATCATGGTTAACGGTCATCCACAAACCCAGACTTCATCGAAGTCCATTTGCTAGGTCGTACACTATCAGTATCAAAGTTGGTCACAAGCATTACAGGGTATCTCTATCCTCCAATGTTTGTTCATCATGGTTATGGGTTAACCACATAAAACCCTTCTCTTTAGTGGCTCTTCATATTCAACAAAGGCTTTGCAGGAGGTAACTTCACACAATGGGGACCATTTCTTCTTAAGGAGGGAGGAATGATCCAAATGGAAAATGGCATTAACCCATGGTATTCATCCACCCATGGAATTTACCCATGGTATTGTAAGTGGCATCCACCCATGGTACTGTAAGTGACATCCACCTATGGTATTTTCCCATGGTATTGTGACATCCACCCATGGTATTGTAAGTGACATCCACCCATGGTATTTTCCCATGGTATTGTGACATCCACCCATGGTATTCATTCACCCATGGAATTGACTCGTGGTATAGTCACATGCACCCATGGTTTTCATTCACCCATGGAATTGACCTATGGTATTGTGATATCCACCCATGGTATTCATTCACGCATGGAATTGACCCGTGATATTGTAATTGAAAAATATTATAAGTAACAAGTCACATTTTGTAAAAGGACAATTTGTCCGCCATAATGTAGCTTTTACGGTTATTCTCTTTTTTAATAAAAAAATTCTTTGTGGTTTTGTTTATTGGACATTCTCCTCTTTTTCTTCTGGCATTTCAATTTTTTAGATCTTGGGGGCCTCCCCCCAAGATCCAGATCATGTCATCACTCCCATGCTTTTGTATGTTGTGATGAACTCCCAAGCACATCATATGATCTACTATTATCTCATGTACACTCTAACTCAGATTTGGAATGCACACTAGTCAAAGCAGACAACCATATCGAAGCTTCCTCTGGACCTCACTTGCCCGTGTGTCCTATCATTCACAAAACATCAGTATGAGTTGGAGATATTCCATGTTCTCTTGCTTCTTCATCCCATGATTTATCTCCTCGATAGACACAAGGCAATGAGTTTTTCCATGATGAAAATAGTCTCAACGCACAGGACTCTTCTCACTCGTCATCATCTTGTGTGTTGCATGAAGATGACTTGACAAGTCAGCTTGCTGAAAATTTTGATGAAGCCTGTAACATAGATGAGTGTCATCCTGAGAGCATTTTTGAAATCAGTAACAACATCCATCCTCAAGCCATGCATGATCTGGTTCACATCTCAAAATGCAATTTTTCAATTCTGGAAAGTTCTGGGATGTGCCAGGGAGTCAAGGCATTTCAACATATATTGATAGTTATATCAAGACCTCATGACTCTGGTAGGCCCACCAAACCAAATCAGATATTGTTTCTCATGCATAATCTATATATCTACATGGTTTCACTCAATGTGGATCCCTGTGTAAAGAATATTTACTATTCTGGTTGTGATATTTCAAAATTTCAAATTTTAGCTAATGATCGAATCCACGAGTCATGTTGGCTTATAGGGGCCTGAGCCAAGTTCATAAGAGTTTTTTCCCAAACAAATCCTGCGCTACCGGCCCTTTCGGCAACATCCCGTGGAGCGCGGACTGAAGCCTCACCCGAGGTAGCAGGGGAGGGTGCTGGAACCAAGTTTTTGCACCCTTGGGATGTCTAGATTGGGTCTGGAAGGGTCGCGAATTGATCTGCACCTCACGCCCCGCTGCATGGCTAACAGGATTTCACGTACATTTGCACCAATGCGCTTTCATTATTATGGATTTATTATAGTTCAAATCTGCTTCTTAAGGTCTTTAAGCAAACATCTAACAGAAATAACCAGTGCACGTAATCATATATAAGCATATATCCTGAACAAAAACATTTAGATCATAACAGATGCATAAACAGAAAATGTATCCAGATCTACAATATTTCATAGTCAAATTGTCTTTATTATTGTCTTTGCTTCATTACCATCCACTTCTTACCCTGCGCACTCAGTTGCAGGGGTCCGCACACACAACTGCAAACTCTACCAGGCCTTTGCGCACACAGCTGTAGGGCCTCTATCTATCTACCAACACCCTTGACTTGGACTTACAAATGCAGAGAGAATATTTCCTTCATAAACCCATAACATTAAGATCCAAAACTAAACACTACCTTCTACCCTTAGAGCCTTGCTCTATTTATACATTCCCATGGTCCGCGGATCATGGGCAGGCTGACTCACTATCTATTTTCTTTCATTGTTTTCGGGCAGACAACCCTTTGACTTGACTCATTACAATTCGCACTCCGCACACTTCATGGAGCCTTTACCATACTATTACCCAAACTTGTGGAATTTACCCCTCAAAACCATTACGCGAGGCCTCCGCTACCCAACAAGCCCCCAACACAATCATCGTGACTCATCCCGAGTCACTCGGCTGGTGCAGCAATCTTTGCGTGAAGGTTCGCCAACAACTTCTGTACTTCGCTTACGTTCGCAACAAATTCTTCTGCCATCTGTTGTACGTGTTGTACGCGAGCCACTAACGCATCTATCTCAGGTGCAGGTGCTTTTCCAGGTTCATATAATGCCTCCATGTGTGTTAACTTTCCCTCAATGGTGGTGGAGACCGTGAACACCTCATCAAGCCAAGGTTGGATGCGTGCTTTAAGAACTGCTTCCTTCTGCCAAGCGTCATCAGCTTGTGCCTTGAGAACCTAGGCTTCCATCATTTTGGCCAATCGTTGCATGATGGTGACCATTGGCACAGTCCCCCAGACTTTTTCATAAGCCTGCTATAACTCTCGTGCTTCTGTCTCTACTTGCTGGAGCATTGGGTCTTCCTGAAGGGATGTGAGTGTAAGGAGGGACTGATCCAACAATCTCGAGAAATCTTGGACAATGCACCTTATCACTTCCAATCCTTCTTGAATTTTGTTGTGGCACTGATCTCGAACTTCCAGGGATCTAGGCGGGTGCGCCTTTATCCTTAGCTCCGCAATTTGTAAGTTTAATTCCCACTGAGCTTTCATAGCCTTGTCTTGCGCCAGACAAAATCCTGCAGCCATGTGATGAATCTTGTCAGCTAGTGGAAGTTCCACTGGTACAGCCAACTCTGCTACCTTGCTACAGACTTTTGCCATGGCATGTTCCAATTATTTGTTTTGTGTGACCAATTCATCATACTGTAGACTGACATGCTCCAGATGTCCTGTGCTCCATTAATACCTGGAGGGTGTGACTTTCCCTGGCACAGAGCACAACGGTTACCCCATCCTGCAGCTGGTAGAGGGTTTCCTTAGGAAGGGAGGCCAAATTCAGCCCCCAACCCCTCATGTCGCTTTCAGCTTCTGCTATGATGGCGCACGCTAGTAATACTAAAGTGTTCATAGGGTAAGCGCGCCCCATCAACTCTGCTGCGGTTATACCTTCTGCAAGGGTCAGAATCATCCCTCTGGGGGATCACACTTGTAATGCTTGCAAGTGTGCCCTAAGCTCCCCCAACACAACGGTCTACTCTATCATCAGATTCTACAAAGCACTTTAAGTGACACCACACGTCAGTTCGGTGCTGTCCAAAAAGTCTTTCCCCAAGGTCTTCGCTATCTTTGTCCTTTTGCATGTATGTGGTAGTTCCTGGGTGCACGGCCTCTTGATTTGGGTTGATTTTGCAGTGCCTTCCTATGTTTCTTCTTCCCCTTGTATGTCCTACCCTGTGGACATTTCTTGCTCATTCCTAATTTCTTCAGTGATTTCCTCGGTCGTCTCCTGCTGCGAAGCTACTTTCTGTTCCTGGCACGCTTTTTCCGCCATCTTGGTGATTCGCAGCTTGAGTTCCTTCTTTCACTATTGTGTTGCCATCTTTTCAAATTTGGCCACATCTGGGGCGTGCCACTCCGGGCCTCATGCGATTATTACCTCAAAGATTGTGTCATTTGTTGCAATGAATGAAAGATTTTCCCACGTGTGATTTGGATCCTTCCGCACTCGGATATATACATTATGTATGTCCGCTTTGAACTTAGCTGCGCTTTTCAAACGGTTGTACACTGTTGGGGATAACTGCGGTTTGCGAGCAATCCATGTTCAGATACTTGCCTCCATGAAGATCCAAAACACCTTGATCTCAAGGATCTTTGTGGCATCTTTCGTTGCCCGGAGCAAGTTATATCGCACCGCTTCAGGGAGGTTCTTCTCAATGTCAGGAAATTGACTGCCCTTCGGTAGTTCTCTTATCACCAGTAGGATTGTTAGGAGCAGCCATGCGTAATGGAAAATCTTACTTTGTTCTTGTGCTTCCCTACAATTTATCAAAAATTCATTACAGAGGAACTGCACCCAGTTGAACTAAACCCCTTCTGCACATTGCTCGGTAAGCACAATGACAGAGGTCGGTACCTTGTCTGCACGGCATTTCCTCATGAGCTTACCGGCTAATAATTGGGTGGCCATACGCACTCCTTGGTTTTTGATGCATGCTATTACATACCCGTGCTTTCGCTTTTCCAGCTTATATTTAGCCTTCATTACTTCTGCAAGTCCCACATCGCTACTCGTTCTGACTATGTTTGCTGGGTCGTTCCCTTTAGTAAGAAGATGGGTAATTCAGTGTACTAAATCAGCTGTGATGGGAATCAGTTCCTCCAACCAGAGATACCCATCATGTACCAGACATAGTAGCTGTCGGATAAAAAAAATGGTGATGGCCATGCGGTGGTAGTGGGGTATCCACCTTAGATTGAGTAGTCCCACCTGTTCCATACCCCGTAACCTCTTCAGCTATAGTAATTTCTCCTCGGCCAATTGGGGGGACTTTTCGTTGTCTGCAAGATTCCAATCTTCGAACTTGATACTCGGTATTCGGCCCAACAGTAGACCATCAACTCTAATTTCATTGGGAAGAAGTAGAGTCTGGAGTGTACTCTTCGTGGTCTCCAGATCCTTAGGTACCTTAGCCGTCCCATTCCATGGAGAGATATACGGTGGTAGTGAAGGTATCTAGAAAGCATCCTCCTCCTCCATACCCTGTGCTTCGATCTGATCGATTAGGGTTTGCAAATCTTCCTCATCCTCCTCTATTTCGGTGTTGATTGCTTTGCCCTTTTTAGCCCCTAATAACTTACTGAATCTTGGTGAGACCCAGACGGGTCCCATAGTCTGCTTGTCTTTCCAAGGTCATGGTGTGCATGGGGAATTTGGAACTTCAGGGGCAGCGGACGCTTCTTCTAGCTCCTCCTGGGTTGGATACAGTTCTTCCACAAATCGTGCTCGTGTTCTAGCCATGGTACCCATGGGAGGTATGGTACAGGGATGTTCGCTGTTATGTATTGGTTAAAATCTAAAATATTCCATTTTTGTCCAAAGATGAACTCGTAAATTTGAATGGAACCCTTCCCTCCTTTTTCAGCTCATTAATATCTTCTTGGTAGCAGATCTTTTTGTATCTAGCTCGAGCCTCCTGTCTTAATGGCCCACCACCCGCTCCTCTCTGCCGTAACTCAAACATCTTGTCATGAATAGTGATGACAATGGTCATCTCCCAACCTTTCCACATGGCAACGCAGCCCTTCCAATGCAACCATGATCTTGTTGACCGACTTACCCTGCACGGAACCCTCTTTCCATGCAAGCCTCTTATAGACTTGTTGATAGTCCCGTGCCTCCTTCCAACTGCTTGGGGCACTGAGACTATGCTTTCCACAACTAGTCAGGTGATCACACCCCAGGTGCAAGATTTCAACTTCCCAGGCTGCAGGCACCTTTTGAGTGCCTTCATATCCATTATCCCCTCAGGTGCTATTGTATATGGTACACTTCTCCGTTGGTACGATTGCGGCTCGTTCTAGTACCACACGAGACCCGGTCAGGCTTGGTTCCCTAATTTGCAGATTCACATTGCCCGCTTGTGCGACACCGATTTTTAGTTTGCTAATATCTTTATCCAACATCGTGATTTTCCTCCTTAGTCATGCCCACTCTTCCTCGATTTCACAAAGCTTACTACTGTCACATCGAATGGCTTCCTGCAACCACCGAATTCCCCTGCCCAAGACCTCATATGTAGACAGAACTACAGAGTCTACGGTCTGGGGAGTTTCCTCCATCACCTTCACCCTCCTCCTTTTGTTGTTGGTCTTATAAGCCCGTCACACTCTTGGCATCCACAGATTCCTCTTAGGTCGTTGTATCAGGCGGATGTTGTTCATTCTTTCCCCTGTTTTCCTACTATATTTGTCGTGAACAAGTCGTAGAATGCATCACTAGGACGGACTCTAATTTTTTATTCTTAGTTGGTTAAGCACGCGCGCCCCACACACTTACATCCTATACCACCAATGGACGCTCCCCCCACTTTTTCCTCTCACTCGTACGCACGCCTACCTTCTACATCCGCATCGCTTTCTCCTAGTTTGTTGGCGTGTCCCCCATCCTTATACAGTTGGTTCGCACAGCGTCCCCGTTTGTGCACCCTGCTACTTTTGTCCTAGAATTACCTTTTTGTAGTAGTCTACAGGTTCCTCCACATGCATTGCACCTGCATTTGTGGGCAATTCTCTTGCTTCTGTCATTAAGTGGTGTAGTGATCTAACCATCACATTATAATTTAGAATTGTGACCTCATGCAATCTATTTTGCCTTCGCTCAATCTCTTCATTTGAGTCCGATGTGCAGGAATTGTCACATTCCCATGAGAGTCTTCTGTCCACTATGGGATTCACCTGATCCTAGTCTTGCACTGTTATCTATTAGTTGCATTACAATTCATTGTCACTTTCCTCATCGTGCATAGGTTCAGTGTAGCACGCCCCCTCGGCTAGGTCGATTAGAATTACTACACAGAGAGACTTGTTTTCAAATATCATTTTCCGTCTCTTGAGGTTGATGACTCCATTCATGTCCGTGGCCCAGTCTATCCCTAATAATGCAGGATACAGATTATTATCATCCACAATTTCTATTACCTCAAGATCTATTTTTGTGCTCACCCCTTCGATGTCTACTATAAATCCATGCAATCTCCCCATGGGCAAAATCTTCTGTTGGTTGGCCATCCGTAATTGAATAGGAGACCATTGTAGTGCACGCCTACCCATGCATTCCCAAGTCTATTTAGGGAGCACATTCGTATCTGATCCTAAGTCCAGAACAACCTAGTCCATCTCATATTCGCCAATCTGTGTAGTTAACCGCATTTCCCACCCGGTGCGCAAAGCATGTTTGCCAAGTTTTCGGACCATGTGTAGTTCTCCCGACCCTGCGCACCTAGTTATCAACTCTTGCAATCCCTTAACTGCTTTATTGTCTTGTAGTAGCTTCATGCATGCCTCTAAAAAGGTAGTTAGCATATAAGGATCCATTTTTGGTTCAGTTTGATCCTTGCTACCTAAAGTAGAGGCCTCCGCGAAGCTCTTATTAGCATCCATAAATGTCTCCTTCGTCTATCCCAAATCAAGCTCACGTTGGTTTGTAGGGGCCTTGCGAACCCATGTATCTTCCTCCGGTTGTTTCCCCTTATCTTCTCCCATAGTCGCACCGCTTCTGAGCATCATGTTCACGTTAAGGTCTTCTTTGTGCAGTTCAACCTTCATCATTTGGACGTTTTGTGTAGGAGTGGACTGAAGCACCCCCTTGTCACGCATCTACGCAATTAGCGTGGGACAATCTACCTCTTCATGATCAAAATGGTAATAGTATGGGCAACATGCTCTGGTCGGGTTTGTGCAGTCACGCGTGTAGTGCCCAGGTCCCCCCACAATTGTAGCAGATTAACTATCCGCACTCTCATTTGGGTCCCATTCCTCCTCGTCCTCGTCCATGTCCCTAGAATCCATTGCGCGTTATTCTTGCAATCGATCTTGACCTCACACCTCAGTCTGCATCCTATAAGTAGGCGTCCAATCCATCAGCAACTCATAACTTCAGCAATTTCATTCGTCATGGCCCATCGATCTGCAAAAATTGTAGAATCTCTGCCTAGGGGGTTGAATAAATTTCTGTAATAGATGGTAGTTGTCTATCGTGTGCTTTCCTCCAACTTGACAGATCGTACACTAGAGCACGGGCGTCGTACTTGGCCCCACCTGTGCCTCTGGCCGCAATGGCATTGGTCCCCCCCCCCCTTGCCACATAGTTCGTGAATATTAAGCAATGATCCTTATCATGGCCCTGGCCTTTACATTTTATGCACCACACCTCTTCGCGCGCCACTGACCGAGGTGCCTTATCTTGTTTCAAACTTTTCATTTCCAAGCATAAGTTTTGTAGTTATGCATGGATTTACTGAACTCCCAACTAAGGATCCTATATTGGAGTTTCATGCAACCTCATCGCTATCTCTAATGCTTTGGCTTGGGTTGAGATCTTTTGTTGTGTTAGCAACATCCTCAAATGTGGTGTCAAAGACGCCACAAACCAAGCGTGGTACTACACGTCTATCAATGTCATGTTAGCCTCATGGATCGTCCTCTTCAACCTCTAATCCAGATCCCACAGGGTTTCACCTACCAACATCACGATTTCTTTGAACCCAGTGATTGATTGCGCCTCTGATTTCGGTCAGCTAAATTCTTTATTCAATGCATCCTGGATCTTCGCTATACTAGCATTTGGATGATCACCAGAATGCTTTATCTACCATGTCAATGCGCGGTCCTACAATACGCTCACCAACGTAGCCTTTTTGACATTATCATCCATAACACCTTGGGCTTCCCATACTTCCTTTACCACAAACCAGAACTGATTTGGTTCCTCATTTCCTACGCCTTTAAATACGGGCAACTTGATTGCACTTGCCATTCCGATCCTTGGAGGTAGCGGAGATGGGGTAGGTGAAGATGGGGTTGATGTCAGTGAGGAGAGCGATGGTGTGGATGGGGGTGGTAATAGTGGAATGCGTTGCTTGATCAATCGGACTGCACTTCTCGGAGAGAACCCGGCGAGTTCCTCTTCGTTTTCTTGCATCAACGAAATCAGGGGATTGTTCTCCAACCCTTCGGTCCCTTGGTAGCCTCTTCTGCTTCGTGTTACCCCAGACATCAATGGATGCGCATAATCTATTTTTCACATAACAAAATTTTAATCCAAGTATTCAATGATTTTATGTACTTATCCCGTGGTCCTTGGAGAAAGCGTCTTTATGCTTTGTTGTAGCTCACGGTTGTGTCTATCGTGAACTCAGTGATAAACCCTCCTATTATCTGATCCAACCAGTGATCTACTATGCATGCAATCTTATCTTTAGTCACTTCTAGCCTGCGCACCAACTCTGAAGTCCACACAATGGGCTGATCCAGTCTGCAGCTTCCCTGACTGTTAGCTAGCCTCGCTATCCACTTGTACAACTCTAATGAGAAAGTCATGAAGACGACCTCATGGATCTCCGTAAATATGTAGCGATCCAGCCACCTCTCTTCATGGATTCGCGAGTTTTAGTTTTCTTGTACCACGAACTCATGCAGTTTCTAATCCAACCAATCTTCAATCTCTTTCTCCGTAGGGTTCTATTGTTCCAACATCAAACATTCCTTAGGCAGATCCCGGTCCCGACAGTGGAACCATTCGTTGGCTTATAGGGCCTGACCGAGGTTCGGAAGAGTTATTTAACCATCCCGCGCTACCGGCGCTTTCAGCAACAGCCCGCAGAGTGCAAACTGAAGTCTCACCCGAGGTAGTAGGGGATGGTGCTGGAACTAGGTTTCCGCATCCTTGGGATGTCTAGATGTGGTCTAGAAGGGTCGCGAACTGATCTGCACCTCACACCCCTCTGCTCGGCTATCAGGCCTCCGCGTAGATCCGCACCAATGCAGTCTCGTTATTATGGACTTATTATAGTTCAGATCTACTTCTTAAGGTCTTTAAGCAAAAATTTAATAGAAACAACCAGTGCGCGCAATCATATATACGCATATATCCTGAACAAAAACATTTAGATCATAACAGATGCATAAACAGAAAATGTAGCCAGATCCGCAATATTTCAAAGTCAACTTATCTTTATTATTGTCTTTGCTTCATTACCATCCACTTCTTACCCTACACACTCAGCTGTAGGGGTCCACGCACATAGCAATGAACTCTACCAGGCCTCTATGCACATAGCTACAAAGCCTCTATCTATCTACCAACACCCTTGACTCGGACCTACAGACGCAGAGATAATATTGCCTTCATAAACCCATAACATTAAGATCCAAAACTAAAAACTGCCTTCTACCCTTAGAGCCTTGCTCTATTTATACATTCCCATGGTCCGCGGATCATGGGCAGGTTGACTCACTATCTATTTTCTTACATTTTTTTTGGGAAACAACCCTTTGACTTGACTCATTACAATTCGCGCTCCACGCACTTCACAGAGCCTTTACCATACTATTACCCAAAATTGTGGAATTTATGCCCCAAAACCATTACGTGGGGCCTCTGCTACCCAACAAGTCCGTTATAGCATGTTTGTCTTCATGCACCTCTCTTACATCTAATTCGTATTGGGAGTGTATGTCCCTCATTCAATCATGGGATAGCGAAGCTGATCATCTCAAAGACTATATTTATCTGGAATCATTCTTATCAGATGTTCTGTCTCGTAATTAGTTTCTTGGTCTTTTTGCAAATTTCGTACGTCAAATCTGCCCACTCATCACGCCAGCAATCTCCTTGTGTGATGACGAGCGCACAACCTATCATGTGAATAAAGTCACTCTCATTTCACCACACCCCAACTGGTTTCACACATTCACAGTGCTGGCATCCTTTCTACATTTCTATGATTGCCATGATACCTGCGCACTTTTTCACCAGTTGTAGGTGGGTGTTCTATCATGTATATCAAACAGCGAACTTGGTTCCCTCATTCAAAGCATTTTCATGATTGTTCAAAAATTTTCTTTGTTCGTGTCAAACTGGGAATCTGCCATCTCGATCGACTGTTTTGATTTTTCTTCTACCTTGGGTGGTTGTAATGCAGTTTATCATTTTCCCAACATTACATCTAATTAAAGTTGCTTTGCACAGAATGATTTTCAATTTGTAACATCTTTATTCTTAGATTTTTGTCAAGCAAGTGAGGCACCTCGGCCTGCGCTGATGGCTATGGTAGGCCCTCACTATCTTCACATGACTTATGAGAATGACCAGATCTATCTATTCATATCAGATTACATTGTGATCCCCTCTCTCGAATCAGGAATCCACCTTCTCAAAGATCATGAATCTTTCAAAACAACCATCACGAATTTTATGATCCAATCACTGAATGGATAGAACAATCTTACTTGGTGACTTGTGTTTCAGGTAACAAGCTTTAGTCCTTCCTCACGCTCGCTAAGAAAATTGGTACAAAACAACACACACTCGCAAGAGGCCTTTGAGGTTTGTTGAAAAACGGTAGTCATGAAAGAGGTAAGCGTGTGTGTTGGGTGGTTGTGACACATTCTTCTGCCCACAGGCGATACCTTCTCTCTCGTGTGCAAGTTTTTCAAGTTTTATCATTTTCTACTGCACACTATATTCTCTCTGTTTTAATCACTTGTATCTTTGTGACCGTAGGTCAGATACACCTACGTTGGCTTCACTCGAAATTTCATTTCACGTAACACCGATTGTTTAACATAGGAGTAGGAGTAGTGTTTGCTTTTTCACTTGTCTTTGCTTTCTAATTTGCATGTTTGTTTTCTTGTTGACATGGTTGTTTTGCTTGATTGTTGTTGTTTTCACTTTTTTTGCTTCGCTTACTATTTTTTTTTTCATTTATTTGGTTTGCTTAATACCTTACTATTTTTTTTTTCAAAAATAAGTGTTGCTAACTACTGTGTTCTGGCTTTTGAATAGAGTATGTGGCTGAGATTTGAAGAAACTTGTGACACTGTAGCACTTGGCCAATCTTATGTCTGTCTTCTTTGTGCTTGGTTATAATATTCGGCCAATGAAGTCTTGATGGAAAATATGAGTCATCTGAAAGGGAAGTTATGGTCCAACCATGAACCTGTGTCCACACTGGGAAGCCCCATGCCTATACTCAGCCTTCTGCTCTGTGAGTTCAAGCTCATCCAACTAGTAGAAAAGAAGAAGGGGAAAATATAAACAAGCAAACCTATGTCAGAAGTCTTACATGCTTCTCTAAAGGAACAACCTCTTCTGCTCTCAGTAAGTTGGGATCCCTCTTCTCCCCAAAAATAAATAAGTGCCTATGCATAGTCCTCTTGAAAAAATACAGTTGCAAAAGAAGAGAAAGGCTTCCTACGTAGAGAGGTGAAGTATGAAACTCCACCGGGGTACTGACTAGGTTCGTTGGTAGTGGAGCATTGTGTGTGTTCCTGCATGACCCTGACGGGGTACTGTCCAAGCTTGTTGGCAGTGAAGCAACACTAGAGATGAAAACTTATTCTGTGAAAATCTTCAACTCACGAGCTAAACTTCCCTTCCTGAATTCGAAACACTGTGATCAAGCTGAACTTTTTGAATGTGTTTGACTGAGTTAGCAAAAGGTGAACCATGTATGTCCATGGGGTAAGTGGGGAAGCTGAAGTAACCCGCACAATGATTCAATAATTCTCAAAAGACCAAGGCCCCATGCTATCAATGAACCAAAACAGAGAAGCTAGAGTTCTACCAGTGTGTCGCCAAGTGTTGTAGTGGCTACAACCACCCTTCAAAATTTTGGCCTGAACCCAATTTCGAAGCATCCCTTGAGAGTTTCAGTTGATGGCTGCACACACTCGGGTTCACTCCGTGAGCTTGTGTGAGTCTTCGCACCCACCTTGCTTCATCATTTCACCCAAGTTTTTACATGTTGATGTCAATGTCATGCTTGTGACAATGTTCTGGTTGTACTAAAGGTCTTCACTTCGTGTGTACTTGATGTGTTCGCTATGTAAAACATTTGTCACACACTCACCCAGAGTCACATACACTGTCGCGCAAGCATCGTCAAGGTCAACCAATGATCAATCACAAGTGTAACACTTTTTGCTTACACCATCAGTCAGTCATGTTCAGCATGTGTGTCTGGATGGTTTGAGTCATCTCGTTTTCTAGTCATGTAAGTGTGTGCTTGCAAGATCACGTATGCATATTTCGCTCATTCAGACACTTAGTCACTTTGTTGAAGTTCTGATGACCAAATTCCCCTCTGACAGTGGGACCATCACCCCACCATTGAATCGATCGAATATCACCCATAACAGCACAAAAGAACCAAGCAAGCCATTTCAAGTTGCGCTACTTGCAAGTAAATTGATCAACCTTCATGCTAGTCAACCAAAGAGTTTGACCCAGCAACCACCTCAAGACTGACTCCCCTCAAAAATTGAGAAGAGGCTACAGACCTTACCTACTCCACTGACTGAAAAAATTGCGTAGACAAGCCAGACAGACACCTAGTGCCCGTCCCTATCTCCCTCAGAAAAATGCATAGTTTTTCGAACCAACCCTTCCAACAGTTGACCAGTTTCTCACCCAAAAAATTGCACATTTTTCATGAGCAGGTCCTCTACTACCCAGTAGTCCACTCAACTCAAAAACTACACAAAGGTGACCAGTAGGACAACCTCCTAGCATTAGCGTAGTTTTTCCTGCCACTAGCTCCCAGCAGCCGACTGACAGGTCCCCTCAGGAACTGCGCAGTTTTTGCTACAAAGCTCCTAGCCGCTGACTACCAGTTCCCCTTAGGAATTGCATAGTTTTTGCTACCAGTGACCCAACTACTAACTACTAGTTCCCCTCAGGAATTGCGCAGTTTTGGCTGCCAAGCTCCCGTTTCTCGCTCATTCCAAAAACTACGCAGATTTTTCCTACCCAGCCTTCTCACAACCTAGACTGTTCCTCCCAAAAGTTGCATAGTTTTGTCCTCCTGTTGAGCCAGACTCCTCGGACAATCACTATTGATTGAAATTTCCCATATTCATCACCCAATGGCTGTTATGCAGTTTTCATCAGCAATGCCCAGAGCCTCCATCCCACCTCGCAACCTTGTCACCTCTCCCGATCACCTATATCCGAAACGATCATGCATCATGGCAGACTAGGAGGTTTATGGATTTTATGTCATCTTGTCATGAGTGACTATAGACAAAGGTACACAAACAAACATGGTGTAAAGATGGATGGGATGAACGAAGGGAGCACATGTAGAAGGACAGGTTCATCAAAAGACGAATAGACGATGCATGCAAAGACATGTGCTCACAAACATATGATCATGAAAAGATGTGTTCACAGATAAACAGATGAGCAAACATGCAATATGTGTTCATGGACAGATGGACGAACATGCACCTTTCGTGAATGGATGAACCTGTCAAGATTACCAACATACAAGCAAGGAGCAATGTGAATGCAACATCAAGTGAACCAACGACCATCGAAGACTGTGCACTTTGCCATGTGGAGGTGAAGTTGTGACACACCATGAGGACATCCATCACCCATCAGCACTGCAGCTCGACATCTACACCAACAACAACACAATGTACCAACACTGTCATGTCGAGTCCTGTCATAAGTCATGTCATCCACATCTCTACTGTGGGCCATACTCTCAATCAATGTAATGTAACGTGGAAGTCCAAGAGACCCACTTGTTGTATGAAGAGTCATGTAAAGTCAAATAGTCATGAGGGTAGGCGAAAAACCACAAGGGTAATTGTCACCCTTGGCTATAAATTCCCCCTCATTTGTACATGCAAAGGACTTTTCACCTCAGCTCCTCCCACATAGCCTTGAGAGTCTGTAATCTTTTATTTGAGGAGCAAGTAGTGGCTCCAACTTCCTTCACGCGAGGTTAGTGATGTATGGTGTAACGATGTGTCTTAGAAATTTCGCTTAATTCAAAAGCCTGCTAATAGGCCAACACGTTTTCACACATGTATTGTAATTGTTGTAAGACTAATCTTTAACACTTGTAATGCATGTTGCTTTAACCTGTGTTTCACACTTGAACTAATTCACTTGTTGTAATACATATATGTTATTGAAAATGTGTTGTATATGTTGTTAACAATGTCTTTCCCATATAGACTACTCTCCGGGACATCAAACAAACCTTTCACATAAAACTTGCTATAACAATTGTTGTACTCACATGGATGAATCTGATGAGTGTTATACGTGTTATCTTCCCTTGTGTTCGTGACTGCCACATCTGTGTGGACTGTTCCACTTGAAGTTGTGCACATCCTGTGGTGTTGTGTGTTCCTAGTAGAGTTGGGACATCTCCCAAATGACTTGGGACTCACTCCTACCCTCTCCCTCTATGGTGAAAGAAACATTGAAACAAGAGACACTTACAATCGCCAGAAACGCGAACCTCGCTTCTCAAAAGACAAAGCAGACCACCCTCTTGTGCTGACAGGCAAGAGTTGAGGGAAATCTTTAAGATAATGGCAATCGGAACATAATACCAGATGGGACTTCCACACCAAATGGTGTGAGGTCTATTTGGGACTTCATACCAAGGTGATCCCCTAAATGTTGGAGGGTCCAACACCATCAAAAATTTTCTCGTGTGATATTTATTTCTACAATTTTTTATTGGCTTTATTTTATTCAATCGTAAAGAGAATTTGGATTTGATTTTGTATTTACTTCTACACTTCAATTTAGTTTTATTTGTCAGTGTGATATTTTCTTTTCTTGCAAGAGTGACAATTTTCTTAGATAAAAACATGTGCATGAAAACATCCTAATTCAATTCAAAAATTTACTCACATAATAAAGAATCCTAGCACAACTGGTGCACATACACTACATCAGTTTACAACTAGTGCACATGCACATACCAAACATTTTGGCATCATTTTTGGGGAAGTGTATATAGAATTTATTTTTAGGAGTCTTTTCATTAAAAAAAAATGATAAAAACGTATTTACGCATAGGGAAAGAGATTCTAGGGCTAGGTTTATAAGTAGAGGTAGGAGTTCCATTCCAACATCACCACTCACCCCACCACAACCTCGTAGTGCTACACCATCAACCAAAACTCATTTCCATCATTTGTAGGTAGACTTAGGCTTCCTGAGGTACAACGATCTAAAAGCCAACCGAAAGATTCGCCAACTTTTTCTACCAAAGCTGTAGTAGACGAACCTACATCCCAAACAGAAGGAGTAATCTTTTTATCTTCAACTGGAGAACCAATTATAGGACAAGAATTTGAATTCCCTGGTGAAGAAGAAGAAAAAGAAACTTATTTTATTCCATTGATATAAGATCTAGAAGAGGAGCTACAAAATCAAATTGAAGAACCCTACATTAGCTCTAAAGAATCTAGAATAGCAGGGGAAGGAGAAGAGAAGTACATAATGTGAATGGTGAATTTAAGATTGGAGGTGGAAGAGGTAATGGAGGAAGAGGTAGAGGGGGAAATAGAGGAGGAGGTGGAGGAACAAGTGGTAGAGGAGAACCAAAACCTTTTTGGTTTCCCATCTTAGATGAAGATACCATAATTACAATGAAGCATATTTCACCCTCCATCCTCCCTAATTTCCATGGAGCAAGACATGAGGATCCTAAAACATTTCTTTTTGAGTTTGATGTCTTGTGTAGATCTTATGACTACTTGCTTGATTCTCAAAAATTGAAATTGTTTCCAGCCACTCTCAAAGACAAAGCACTTAAATGGTTTATGGAATTTGGAACACATACCATATGAACATGGGAAGAAATGAAAAATGTGTTCTTAGACAAATAAAAAGACTATTGTATGTCTCATAAATTTAAATATGAAGTCTTTACAATCATGCAAAAAGAAGATGAAAATCTTGAAGATTTCGTTGAAAGATTTTCTTATAATGTTAAAAGGGCTATAATGCATAATCTAGATGAAGAAACTTTGAAATATCTTTTGCTAAAAGCCATTAGAGATGAGTGGGTAGATATTCTCAATTTAATGGGCAAAGGAGATATTTCACAGTTATCATTTAGAGAAATTTTTGAATTGTGTGTACACATTTCAAGAGGAAATGCTAGAACTGGGAAAAATCCAAGAGATATTGTTATGTCTATGATTAATAAATTTGCAAATGGGACAGTAAGTAGAGCATGAATAGGAAATTTCCTTGATAGCTTCAAAACAGATATCTTAGGGAGTATGAGTGAACAAATAGATACTCGGAAGGTTCAAAACAAGAAAAAAAAAGCTAAAAATGTTGCATTATCAATTTTTTGTCCTAGATGCAAAAAGAAACATATTGTAAGAGAATGTCCTCTTGATAGTGTAGAAATATGTGTTATATGTGAAGAAATTCATACCACAAAGGAATTCCCTTCAATTCATAGACTTAAAGCAATCTTGCAAAATTAAGTTGACGTAAGCCAAGCTGAGTCACTCTGTTTTATTGGTAAAAGACCATGGCCACCACAACAACCAAATATGGTACAAGGTCTTAATCCTCAATACCAATAATTTGCACAACCTCATAACAATTGGAATGCTCCAATTCCTTGACAAAGTTGGCCACCTCAAAATCCATTAGGGACACAATATTGGTAGTATCCTCCTAGGAATCCTCAATATAATCAGTTTCAACAACCATTTATTCCATATCAACCTCCATACTATCCGCCTCAATCAAACAATTTACCACAATTTCAAAATCAAACTCAGCCTTCTAATCAACCACTTCAATTACCATCCACATCTCACCCCCAAAAAACCAATCAACTACATGCTTAACCACTTCCAAATCCGAATAATAAAAATTCACACCTTGCTTACAATATAGAAGGTCGGAATTTCCAAGCTTGCATGATAACTCAATTAGATCTAAACAATGTCCAACTTATATTTGGTAGATTTTTGGAAAATAAGTTATCATCTGTTGTTATTCAGGAATTTAGAGAGGATGAACCACTTGAAAAAGAAACATCTCTTAATCAAGAAGAAATTCCTCAAAAAGAGAGCACCCCTATACATGATACCTTGATAAACTCAACTCCCAATGCAAAACAACCTTTTGCTTTTGTTCAAAACCCACCCTTTCCTGAAAGGCTAAAAATTGACAAAGGAATAGAAAAACAAATTGTGTTGCATGAATATGATATGTTAGATGAATTGAAGAATGTTTGCATCAAAATTCCTTGTTACAAGCTATAAGGGAAATACCAATATTTTCAAAGACAATTAGGGAGTTAAGCATTAAAAAACCAGGAAGAAAAAGTAAAGAAATTTAAAAAATTCAGTTAGTTGGAAAATTGCAGATATTATGATGGGAAAACCAACAGTTCAAAAATATCTAGATACAAATAGTCCCATTGTAAAAATACACATTAATGGTGTCGAGATTCCAAACAAATAGATCGATTTATGAGAAGCTATCAATATCATGAGTAAACAAAATATGGATCAATTAAAACTTTATAATCTTCAATACACACAAACATTACTACAATTAGCAGACGGATATGTTATCAAACCAGATGGTGTATTAGAATATCTATCTATCTCCTTATATTCTTGGGAATATCCCATTGATTTTATGATTTTAACTCTCAAGAATAATTTAGGATGACATCCATTGATTCTAGGCAGACCATGGTTAGCTACAGCTAATGCTTTTATAAGTTGTAGATATGGTGATATGTTTATCTCTAATGGAAGCTCTACTAAGAAATTCACAGTATATCCTCCTACAAAAATAACAATAGAAGTAGAAAGTGAATTTTGGGTAGATGATGAAAATGAAGATTTTGATATACAACCAATATTTGCTACTTCACAAATAGATGAAGAAGATCAAATTTTAAATCTAATGAAAAATAATGATTCTTCCTCATATTATGAACAAGACCAAAATTTTCAAGAATAATGCAATGTTGAATATATATAGTCACATCAAATGGGTTTACATTTTATGGAGAGATTTAGCAATTATGTAATAGAAATATTTCCAGGAAAAACTTTGAACATTAATGATAATTAGGAAGAATCCTAAAAGAAAGAATTGATAAATATGTTACAAGAACATTCCTCTGCTTATGCATGGGAATACACTGATATGAAAGGAATTGATCCTAACACTTGTATGCATCATATCTATATTGAAGAAAATGCCAGACCAATTTGGCAACCCCAAAGGAGGATGAATCCAAATTTAAGGAAAAGTTAAGGAGTTACAAAAATTGTTGAATGTGAATTTCATTTACCCAATATCAAATAATTAGTGGGTCTCACTATTAGTGATTGTTCCAAAGAAAAATGGAAAATGGAGAGTATGCATCGATTATAGGGAATTGAATAAATCTACCTTGAAAGATCATTTTTTGCTTCCCTTTATAGATCAAGTCCTTGATACATTGGCAGGGAAAAATTATTTTTCATTATTGGATGGTTTTAGTGGATATAATCAAATCCAAGTAGCTCTGGAAGTTCAATACAAAACAACTTTTAGTTGTCCATGGGGAACTTATGCTTACTAGGTACTTCCTTTTGGATTATTTAATGCACTTGCAACATTCCAAAGGGAAGTTCTAGGCATTTTTCTTATCTAATTCATGATTGTGTGCAAGTTTACATGGATGATTTTACTGTTTATGGTAATTCTTTTGAGGAAGCTCTTGCAAATTTAGAAAACGTTCTCATTAGATGTAAAGAAACAAATTTCTCATTAAGTGATGAATTTCTTTTTATGATGTTCGCTAAGGAAAATGTTTTAGGCCACCATATTTCAGGAGATGGAATTAAAGTGGATTCATCTAAAGTAGAAGTTATTTCCAAATTATTAGTTCATGTTTATCAAAGAGATGTTAGGAGTTTTCTTGGTTTTACTAGTTATTATAAAAGATTCATAAAAAACTTCACAAAGATAGCCTCTCCACTTTTCAAATTACTTACAAAACACTATGAGTTCATATAAAATTTTGATTGCTAAAAAGCTTTTGAAACATTGAAAGAAAAGATTTATGAAGCATCCATCTTAAGAGAACCAAATTGGAGTCACCAAATTGGAGTCTTCCTTTTCATATTTCAACCAATGCTTCAAATACAACTTTAGGAGCTGCATTGGGACAAAAATGTTTGACTCCTTATGTCATTTATTACACAAGTAAAAATTTGACTCCTACAGAGTTAAATTATATTGTAACAGAAAAATGACTTTTTAGTTGTTGTTCATGCCATTAATAAGTTTCGACACTATATCACTGGTTATGAAACTTTTTTTCACATAGATCACTCTGCAATTAGATATTTAATGAATAAATCAATTACTAATGGCAGAGTTACAAGATGGTTATTGTTATTACAAGAATTCAATATTAATATTTTGGATAGGCCTGGAAAAGAGAATACAATTGCTGATTTTCTATCTAGAATCCAAAATGATAATAAGGATGTTCCTGTAAAAGATAATTTTCCTGATAAATATATTTTTGTAGTATCGATTAAATCTCCTTGGTTTGTAGATATTGCTAATTATTTGGCCACCGGAAAGTTACCTTCATACTTGTCTCCTCGGGATAAAAGGAAAGTTATTCAAACTAGTGCATATTATTCATGGATAAATGAAGAAGTGTACAAAATAGGGCCTGATGTAATCATTTGAAGATGTTTCACAGAAGATGAAGTACCAGAAATATTAAAGGCTTGTCATGATGAACCATGTGGAGGACACTTTGTTGATAAAATGACTACTTATAAACTCATTCTCTTAGAATATTATTGGCCTTCTCTTTTTAAAGATGCCAAAGAATATGTTAAGGGATGTGATAGTTTCGAGAGAATGGGAAAGCTTGTTCCTTTAGATGAGATGCCTCTACAACCTCAGGTAATTATTAAACCCTTTGAAAAGTGGGCTCCAGATTTTTTTGGTCCAATCGACACACCATCAAAAAAAGTGCATTCTTGTTTGGAAAGATTATGTCACAACATGGATAGAAGCTAAAGCACTTCCTTTTGCTACTGAAAATGTTGTAGTTTCATTTTGTTTTTGAGGATATTTTCACTTGTTTTGGTGTCCCAAGGGAAATTGTGACAGATCAAGGTACTCAATTTACAGCCAAGTTGGTGCAAAAGATAATGGAGGAATACAAGATCAAACATCGAAAGTCCACTCCATATCATCCACAAACAAACAGACAATTTGAAGCTACTAATAAAGTACTTGAGGCAATTCTTACCAAGATTGTACATTTGCATAGAAGGGATTGAGCAGAAAATGTTTCAGAAGCTTTATGGGCATATCGTACCATATGGAGAAACACAATGGGGCATACTCCTTATGAACTTGTTTATGGGAAGAAACTCCTATTTCCTACTGAGTTCCAAATAAAGACCTTCAAAACAATAGTGAAATTGGGTTTTGATCTATCAGAAGCCCAAAAACAAAGAATGGAGCAATTGAATGAACTTGATGAGCCATGACAAGATGCTATTCATAGAACCAACATAGTTCAACAACAAAGATCTAGATGGTATGATAAGTTTATCAAAGATAGAAAGTTCTAGCTGGATGATTGGGCATTTATTTTTTATTATAAATTTAAATATTTTCAAGGAAAATTTCAAACTCATTGGCTTGGTCCTTATGAGATTGAAACAATCTTTAATAATGGAGCAATCGGAATTAAAACCATGGATGAATAAAAAATAGTTTTCCTTGTAAATGGTCATAGATTACAAATATATCATAAACCATTAACAAATGAAAAGTTCATAATAAATATGCAAGATAATCTTGATTTGAAGTTGGTCAAGGAAGATTCTTCTTCCTCTCCAACTTAGCCTTCTACTTTCTTTTTCAAGAAAAGAAAAGAAAATAATATATATAAACATGAAACCCAACATTGTTGGCATGTTTACACATAAAATCTAAGTTGAAAACCAAGGATTCTTGGCAGCCTAGATTTTCTTTTAATTTCCCTATTCTTGTCCCATTTCTTTTATTCCTCTTTGTAGAAATAAGACAACTACAAAATTTTCAATAATTTGTAGCTCTCATGAAATTTCGTAGCTGACTTGACAGATTACAGCCAAAGCAACTAAAAAACATGGCCAAAGTGTTGAAAATAACAACAAGAAATGCTAAAAATAGCACTACTATAAATAACAGTTTAGCCAGTGTTGATCTTAGCAACAATGGATGGAAAAATGGAAGTGCTAAAAATAACATTATATAAATAGCATTTGGGGATATCTTCCTATTTTAGTCAGTCCCTAAACTAAAATAGTGAAGTAAAATTTGAATTTGATCTTAACATCTGTTTGTAAAATAATTAATTAATTCATCTTAAGTTAATTAGTTAAGGAAAATCAAACATGAAGTCTATGTGGGGACATGCAACAGTTTCTCCATTAATTGAGGAATTTATCCATCAGTTAAATAGATCAGGATGAATTGTAATTAGTTGGCTCACTTAACTGAGTCAAGTATAGTTAGATTAATTCAAATAGTTTGTCGAATTAATGTAAGTTCAATTAGTTAATGCTTGCATGCATGTAACTACTACACTTCAAATAACTGAGTATTCTATCATAAATAATTCATGCATGTTAGTTCATACAGAGACCCAGTTGAGATCAAAGGAAGGGGCAGTGTACTATTAGTTGCTAGAATATTCCATTTTGAATATTCCTTGCATGCAGAAGGAATTCTTTCCTTGAGGATTGCATAGTTATTTCTTCAGGTTTAGTGAGTGTGATGAGACCAATTCACACATGTGACATCATTGGACCCCAAGGAAAACTGCACAAGGAAATAGGAGGCTTGGAGGGCTTGAGGAGGACATATACTATGTCTATTCAGTCTGTGAGCTATATTGTTTGATTGCAGAGAGAGCAGGATAGCTTGAGAGCTGATTCTTTTTGTAATTTGAACAAGATTTCCACTTGTATGATAATATAGAGATTGGGGTTTTAGGCTAAGGCTTTCCCTGGGTTATTTCTTCTGTGTTATGTGTAATTGATTTTTCATTCGCAGTTATATGTTGATGAGCCTCATAAATGGGTAATTATATGGGCTCATTTTACCTCCGAACCTAGTCAAATTAACCATTCTCTTAGCTTGTTGTATGATTTTCTAATTATATTTATGCTTATAGGGTGAGTTGAGTTATTTATTATGCCATGTGGTCTAACATGTATTTAATGCAGATTATTAATGGATTTCCAGGTCAAAATCAAGGATCTAGTGGTCAAACTACAGCAATAACTTGAAGTAGATAGAGGAGAGCACTTATAGGAGGGAATCCCCCTCATTTATTGCTCCTCACTTCAAATTCCCCTTAATTCATCATGGAGTACAAGCATCTGAATCATGCACTAGAAGGCAGTCGAGCAAGTGAAAGATGATTGATAGTTATCTCGAGTTTTGGGAGTCAAGCCTCCCTAATTTTAAGGAAGCTATTGGTAGCTTTAGATGTATAAGTAGAGAGGCCTAGGGCCTCACTAGGGTCAGATTTGTTTTGCTTATGTCAACTCTGCTCAAATTTCAAGCTTATTATTTTGTGACAGTTTCATGTAATCTTGCTATTGTTTTGGTGATGAAGATTGAACCCTTTTTGAGCTAGCATTAAGTTACCTCAAAGGGCTAAAGCTCTTGGGTTAGGGCCCAATCTAAGTAGCCAAGCTTCTCTCTACTTTTATTTGTATGCTTTTTTTTTTTCCGGAGAAAAATTCAAAACTTTTTATTATGGACATAAAAAGGATTACATTTTCAAGTAAAGCACGTGGAAAACTGTCCAAACCATCGGAATACTGGAGAGACCATAGGTCAAAACATAACGGAAAAAGCCCATGTCAAGACTGCACATGAGCGCAGATCGTTTGGACTGATACAATCTCATGAGGAGAGACTGTTAACTATAAAGACACTTAGAAATAGAGCACGAAGACTCCAAAACAAAGACTGTAAACAAGATACATAATAGATCTGGTGAGGCCACCTCCAGAAGAGGTAAACAACCTCAGACAAAAAGTAATATGCACTGTCGACATATATTAAACCTGTGTTATAAAACATAAAGTTTTAAATCTGCCACTGTCATGATGAGGGAAATAAGTTAAAAATCTAGAATCCGCCATCATAAAAGCCAGTTTTGGGAAAACCGGCAGCTAGAAAGACGGAAAGAAAAGTGCCCGAGAGAGAAAAAGCAGGGGATATATAGTGCCATGATAAAATACTCCATGCCCCTGGAAACCTGAAGGACCAAAAGAGTTGTTATGTGAAATGATCGAACGGAGGCTGTTGAGAGATGTCCGACTGCCCCTGTCTTAATTCTTCGATGGTCCAGCTGCCCAAATTTTGCTGTAGGCCAGCTTTAGAAAGTTGGTCTGCTGAAATGTTTTTGTCCCTGTAAATATGGCATAGAGAGAAATTTAGAAAGCGGTATTTTAGAGACATAATTTCATCAAGAATAGTCTTCAATATCTGGTTTTGGCACACAGCATTTCCATTGACCCATTTGATAACATTCAAAGAATCTCCAAAGATTTGTATTGACAGAATATTCCTTTGAATTGACCAGCACATGAGGAGGCGTAAGGCAGAAAGCTCGACATAGTTGTTTGAACCCTGACCCAAACCCACAGAAGCCCGGATAGAATGATCTTTGTTGAGGTGAATGCAAATGCTAGCACCCGCTCGGTCAAGTTGAGAAGCCCCATCGAAAAAAGCCCAGGGTATGTCTTCATTTATACTGAGGGTAGAATCATGATTTTTGTCCTTTTTTGGTTCTGGAGGAGGAATAGAGGAATAGATGGCCGCACTGTTTGAAGCAACTGATAATGGAGGAATTTCAAGGTCCTGAAATAAGCTTTTGTTTCTAGCAAGCCACACTCCCCAGAAAAAAATAGGAGGAAGATTTCTAAGGTTTCCATCAGGGTAACTATTCCACCAGGATCTCCACGCCTCATCCATCTGAACATGATCCCACTGGGCTCTTAAATTTAGCAAGGCATTTAGGTCCCCCCAAATCTTTAAAGAGATAGGGCAAGAAAAAAACAGGTGTTTTATAGACTCCTCATCCGATTTGCAGAGAGGGCATCTCCCAGGGCCAATGAAAAATCTGGATTGGAGCATATCCCAGGTAGGAATTTTCCTCTTCAGAATACACCATAAAAAGATCCTTGCTTTCAGTGGGCATTTTAACTTCCACAGATTTTTCGACCACCACTTCGGGGCAGCCCATCCTTTCTGATTCATAAGGAAATTGTAACCATCTTTAGGAGAGTAAACTCCTGTTTTCCCTTGGGCCCAAATCAAGACATCCTGTTCGTTTTTAAACCTGACATTTGTGCGCTTGAGTTCTTCTATATAAGAGGCCCATTCAATATGCCATCTGATGTTGAGACCAAGATCCTCAGCATTTTTCCAATTTTGACCCCAGATAGAATATGGGCCTATTTTCTCCACCTGGTTTAGAGAGTATATACCTTTGCTGCCCAAATGTCTCAAGAGACCAGGAGATAACGCATATGATGCATTACAACCCACCCAAGGGTCTCTACCAATTCTAACACTTTGCCCATCGCCCACTTTCCAAGCCAGGCCTTTTTCGATCACGGGGAAAGCCGCCACCGTTGCCTTCCAAATGACAGAGGAGTGTTTCGACTGTTTGTCCAGACTTCGAATCCAGTCTTCCAGAGGAGCTGGATCAATATACTTACGTTTTATCACCCTTGTCCAGAGGTTCTCCATCGTGATAAGCCTCCAACCTGACTTAGCAGCCAATGAAAGGCTGAAATCAGGGAGTCGCTTAAGTCCCCATCCTCCCCACTCCTTTGGCCTAGCTATCTTGTCCCAAGCCACCCAAGGGAGTACCGATTTTTCAGTTGTACCTGCCCACAGGAAACTACAGCATATTCTTCTAATTTTTTCCATAATTCCTTTAGGAATCCATGTGAGAGCAGCCCAATAAACCGGAATAGCCATTAAGACAGATTTTATCAGTGTCAGTCTTCCCGCTCTAGACAGCCATCTGAAGCTCTAGTGGGAGATTTTGGCTTCTAGCTTTGCTATTAGCCAGTTCCAATCTGCTTTTTTATATGAATCCGGCTTTAACCAGAAACCCAAATATTTAATAGGAGACTCCAAAGGTTGCATCTGATATGGGAAAAGATTTGATATTCTTGTACATTCTCTCCTATTGAAACCGGATACACAGACTTGAGATTTACACGAGTTTATTTGCATACCTGTGGCTTTCATAAAAAGATCGAAAATGCTTTTATATTCCTTCATCTCGGATATTCTTCCATTTGTGAAAATCAGAATGTCATCAACAAAGAGCAAGTGAGAGATAAACAGATTTAAAGAAACCTCAATACCTTTAATCTTGGCAGTCCTTCTGGCTTTGTGGATCAATCTGCTTAATCCCTCCGCCACCAGTAGAAAAAGGAGGGGAGAAAGGGGGTAGCCTTGATGAAGACCTCTTTGACTTTTGAAAAATGGGGAAGCAGCACCATTGATCAGAACAGCAAAACTAACATTGGAAATGCATCCCATAATCCAGCTGACAAAGGAGTAATTGAACCCCAAATGAGTGAGCAGCAATCGGAGGTAAACCCAATTGATACGATCATATGCCTTTGAAAGATCAATTTTAAGGATCGACCCTTTCAACTTCTTCTGTTTGATGCTGTGAAAAACTTCTTGGGCTACCCCGATGGCCTCATGAATTTGTCGCCCTTCCAAAAATCCAAACTGTTCACTAGAGATATTTTTGGACAGAATTGGAACAAGTTTGGAAGCTATCACTTTGGCAATTATTTTATAAATGCAATTACATAGTGATATAGGCCTGAAATCTTCGAAGGTCTCCGGTTCATCTTTCTTTGGAATGAGGGCGATGAAGGTCGAATTAAACGGTCTATACACTTCTCCCTTTAATCTGGATTCTTCCACAACATCAGTGACTTCTGATCCTATCAGATTGAAGAAATGAAGGAAAAGTTCCACAGTCCACCCGTCAAGACCTGGGCTTTTATCCTTTCCCATATTCTTCATAGCAGACTCAACTTCTTCCTTTATTACAGGGGCGGACAACTCCTCAGCTTCCTCTTCCTCACAAAAGCTCGGGAAACATTGAGCCATCTGCATAACTTCACCTATGGTGGCTTCCCCAGGATCTGAGAAAAGACTCTGGAAATGCCGTTGTCCCAACACCGAGAGATCTGAGAAAGTTTTTACCGTCCTACCTTCCTCATCTTTGAGGCTCCATATGGTGTTTGCAGCTTTTCTACCTTTTGCGTAATTGTGGAAAAAGCTTGTATTTTCATCTCCTGATTTTAGCCAGATGGCCCTGCTTTTGAGTCTCCATTCTTCTTCCTTTTCCAAGAGAATTTGGTTTTGTAATTTTTCCAGGGTTAGGATCCAATCCTTTGAGGCCTGAGTAGAGTAACCATCAGTCTCCACACTTTCCAAATCCTTCAACTCTTCCTTGATTTTTCTCAGATCTTCTTGTTGATTCTTCTGCCTTTCTCGTGCCCACGAGACAGTTGCTTTTTTTAGTCTCTTCAAGTTTTCCATGAAAAGGAAACTCTTGTTCTCATTTGCATTGCAGACCGGGTGGATCCATGTAGATTTGAAAAGGATATCAAAAGTTGGATCATGGAGCCAAGAAGAGTTGAATTTAAAAGGGGCAGGAGGTTTAGGTGGTGGAGAGGAGAGGTCCAAAAATATAGGAAAATGGTCGGAGTTCCCAACCTCCTCAACCCATTGACGAAAGAGTGGAACTTTTTGAATGAGGCCCTCAGAAATAAGGAAACGGTCCAATCTTTTAGCAATCCTGTCCTCCCCGGATCGCCTATTCCTCCAAGTAGGCTTTAACTTGATCGGGGAAGGATCAGTAAATTTATAGTCTAGTAATGCCTGAGAAAAGAAATCCGTCAGAGGATCCTCCCTGCCCGAGGGGCCCCATGCTTCCGCTCTGCCCAGAGAAAAGTTTAAATCACCACCCAACACCATCAAGGGAGATTTCATACAAGGTTTTGTAAGCAGATCTGACCAGAACTGTTCCCTACCTTGGCATGGCCCATAAATATTTACAATGAGAAAGGTAAAAGGAAAGTCTGGTGAGGAAATTTCCATGCCCACAGCTTGTTTCAGCCCCCAACAATTAGAACATTTTATTCTTCCCATTTTATATCCAATGGCAATACCTCCTGAATGGCCTGATGAATCAATGGCAAAAAAAGTCCAACCAGGAAGTAAAGAGGTTAACATCGATTCCACCTCCTGCCCTTTTCCCAAAGTTTCTTGAAGAAATAGGATGTCGGGATTTGAATTTGAGATCCAATCTTTTAGAGCCAGTTTTCTAGGCTTACTAGCCAAACCCCTACAATTCCAGGAGGATATGATCATTTTTTAACATGGTCATGGGGCTGCACTACTCTAAGAACCCCAGGAATAGAAAATTGTTTTCCGTCGGCCACATCCAACTTTGCTTTTAGTTTTGCTTTTGAGAGGTTTGAAATCCGACCCATTTTGCCTCTAGACATACCCAGGGAGGACAACTGATTGAGACCTCCATAAGCTTCAGTTTGCTCAGTCTTATGCCCCATAGATCTAAGATTGTAAGGACACGGGGGAGTTTGAACAGGGGAGATAAGAGGTGGCCAGTGCATTTCACAGGTAAGGTCAGGAGGAGGCGAAATCTCAGGAGGAGATTCCCGAACAGTGAGAGGATCGGTTGACATAGCATCATGAGTCTTTGATTCCAGAACAGGGATTTGTGAAGAAACGGAGACATTTACATCTTCAAAACTTTGTGATTTTGAAAAGGAAGGATTTTTTATCTTACCCGAAACCTCCTCAACAGGTGTGGTTTGATCATTCAGCGGCTGTTGTTCTCCTTCCGCCCTGGTGCCATCACAGGAAAAGACCCCAACAGGTGCCTCCATAGTCTCTCGAGGACCTTCAGCAGATACCCCTTCTCGAAAATCCCCAGCTACCAGCCCCTCTTCTGACTGTTTCAGAGGATTCTCCTTCTCGGCCACCGCCTGGGAATGAGGAAATTGAGGATCTTTGTAAACAGTTATCCTTCTAAAACGCCGCCGTCTCCTGAGCAAAGGGCATTTCTTTGCAAGATGCCCATATTCGTGGCAAATATGGCATCGAAATGGAAGATGTTCATAATTTAAAAATTGCTCGAAGATATATTGTTTATACTGTAAAGTGATTGATTTTCGCAGACCTTGGCTCAGGTCGATGTTTGCCAGGATGCACGCCATCGCCTTTATCTTTGTTTCCTTGAACGACAAATCAGCCTCCAAGAAAGTTCCCAACCTGTTCCCGATTGATTTGAAAACAGCCTCCGTCCACAGAAAGATCGGGAGACCCGGCGCCCTCACCCAAACTGGGAAGACTTCAGTGCTCTCCTTTAAGGCATCAAAGAGGGGGGTCCAGCATTTCATCAGGACTGGAATTTGCCCCATGAACCATTTTTTTCCCAAAACCCAATCGGCAGCTTCTTTTTCTTCAAAGCGAAACGTTAACCAACCCTTTACAAGGCATTGGGCTTCAAACCGAAGGGGATTTGTATTGATGAAATGTTCCTCCCCCCAAGATTGAAGATCGGCTGGAGAAAGTTTCTTCCCCGGAACCCGACCGACAATTGTACAGTCAGCAACCTCCAAGGTTTCGTCGATCATAACTTCCATGCCCAAAACAAGGTTTCCCCCTGATTCCAACAACCCAATAGCCCTTTGAGGTTTTCTTTTCCCTCCTTTTCTTCTTAGAGCTTCCTCCCGTGACCTGTTTTCCACCGGGGAATCCGACCCAACTAAAACTTCCTGGGGAGAGACTTCTGTGTGATCATCCAATGGGATGGAATGACGAAGAGTTGAAGAACCACCGACATTGAAATCCTCAGGAAAAGGTTCCCTAGAGGGAAGCTCTCGATCTCCCGGGGATCTTTCTGCATATCCATGTCTCCCTTCGCATCCCTGATGGGGCGTGTCTTCGGACGGACGCTGGTCTCTTTGCAAAGAAACCCTTGAGAGTTGAGGAAAAACACCTGTTGGTTTCTCTTTTCCGACACCCAGAGAGCGGACCAACGCTTCGGTGCTTCCCAAACCAATAGATGGGAGGCTCCAAATAACCACGGCTTTCCCTTTGTTTTGCAAAGGAGGACCACCTGTTAAAAACCCTTCCGCCTCGACATTTCCTGTAGTTCTTTCTTGTGCCTCCTGATTTGAGGCCGGGACATTTCCAGGAGCAAAACCCCCACCTTGATGCAGGAATGAGGGTAAATCCGACAAGGGTGGACAGGTCGAATCCGAAATTTTTTGACAGCCAAAGAACAGTTCAACGTTTTTTGCCGAAGGATCTTTGCCCCACATGGACAGAATGTCCTCCAAAGCCGGGTCTATTTCCACCAGCTCTTCCGTGTTAACCATGGTTGAAAAGAACACCTGGATGGGAAACCGACAACTGTGACAGCAGACAGGTAACCGATGCCCGAAAAAACACGGAAAACGTGACCCAGAAAAAACAAATCACTGTGGTAGCACCCCAAGACCACCGCGACAGAGAAAAGAAAAATGGTGAAAACCCTTCACACTT
Organism: Pinus taeda; assembly: GCA_000404065.3. NCBI lineage: Eukaryota > Viridiplantae > Streptophyta > Pinopsida > Pinales > Pinaceae > Pinus > Pinus taeda. The sequence goes on from APFE031562914.1 coordinate 203,780, forward strand.
CTATTGACCCGCCTTTAGAGCTTCCAGCTGTCCATTGTAAACCGGGAAAAGAAAACCCGCCACTGTGAAACTGCCCCTGTATCACTGTAACACTGATGATGACGATTAACCGCGGCCTGAACGGGGGATTATCCGAAAACTGCGCCAAACCCTAGCCATTCCCATCGTTCCTCTATTTGTATGCTTTACTTCAGTTTGTAGATTAATTTGTTGTTAGATGTATTCATTCTATTGTTAAGAATAGGTTGTTTTTGATGATTTAGTAGTTTGCTTCCATTTGTGCTTTTTTTAGCAGGTTAAGCAGTGATCAGAAAAGATTCAAAAGGCTAGCAATAGTGCCTTGGCCTCTCTTCCTCCCTCTGGGACCATGATTTGAGGCAAAGACTCTTTTGCTACCCCAAAAACACAGATTTTCCTCATTCCTAGGACTTCTAGTGTTTGTAGCTCTCTAGTAGGTTGATAGTCCAGTTTTTCTTTGCTTTAGATATTCTTCATCAAGTTCACTTCTTGATTTACAATAGTATTTTTGCATGCTTTCCTTTCTTGCAGCATTTCCCAGCATTTCCTTTTATGCATCATAGTTTTGGCCATTTTAATGCAAAACTCTATTTTTCCTAGAATGCATTCATTTCAATAGTTGCTTGATTTTCTTGGTTTCTATGTAGCAGATCTCTTCCAGCAGTAGGCTAGCTTGCCAGCAATCACACCCTCCATCTGATTCATGCTCTATAGGTCTCCCAAACCTCACCTCAATTCTGCCCTAGTTTCCTTCATTTTTCAAAGAACTTCTTCCTCTCTCCTTGAGCAAACCCAATCATCTTTCTCTCTCCTGGTGATTCATGGTAGACCTTAGGTGCCCTAACACATCACTCCAACCTTCATCCACCTTTTCCACCCACTCTCACACCCTCAAAACAACGGAAATTGCTCTCGGACTCCTCCTGTAGGCCTCCTGTAGTTACCCTATTTTCCTCTTGTAGTTTTTCCTATAGGTTTTCTTTTGATGGCTGAGTGTGGGAAAGCCTCTAGAAGGCCACCTAAGACCTCATAGGACTCATCCACACCATCCTACACCATCCCAAGCTCCAAAACCGCCCTCTAATGCCACTTGTTCACCACACACAATAAATTAGATGCATGTTAAATTCACATAAAAATAAAAAAATATTTTTTTTGCTTATTTGCTTCCGGAAATAACATGGTTAGATGTTGTTTACTTCCTTGGTAGGTAATTGCATTTCTTTCATGGTTTTCATAGTGTTTTTTGCAAAAGTAGAATTAGCTTGTTAATTAGGGTTTACTAGGTTTTTCTTTACATTCTACTCTTTCTCCTTTCTGCAATTAGAATAGCATTTGTAGAGTAATATTTCTTTTCTTTCATCATACATAGAGCTTCTTCTGAAATCTATATAAGTTGGCTTGAGCTCCTAGTGATCTTGCGTCAGCTAACCAAGTGACAACCTGCAGTGAGAACTGGTACTTGTACATATAGCATTGATGCTTCCAATTTTGTTACGAACTATCGAGTTGATAAAAGTAAAGTTGGCAGCCTAGGAGTTGCAACATTCTTGTTGCAATACTGGCACTCACCACTTTTTGGTACCGTTGCCGTGGTAGCGTCAGAGTATTCTGTGATTACTGCTTTCTTATATTTCTTCTTGCAACATTCTGCTAATAGTTTATTTCAACAAAAGTAGGCCAGTCATTTCTTTTATTTCAAATATGCATTTCCTTGCTTTCCTTTTCAATTTTTCAAATTTCCATTCAACTAGTTCATTTCAGCTAGTTGCAATTTTCTTTGTTCAATCACAATTTTGGTTTCTGCAGGCACTTTCGATGTGGGGAAAAAGAAACAAAAACCAACCAAAAATATTTCCTTTCATGCCTCATAGGAGTAGAGATAACTTAGGAAATTTTTTTGCCCAACACCCCCACTGCTTCACACAGCCAACCTTCTCTCTTCTTCGATGAACATCTAGACATATTTGAAGAACCTATATGGGAAGAAGAAGAAGAAGATTCAAAAGAGAAGATCAAAGAACCATGGGCTGCACTTGATGAAGAGAAGACATCAAAATCAGAGATCGAGAGAGCTCCCTCATGGTTACCATCAAATCCTCCATGTATTCAAGAGAAAAATCAGCAAAAAGAGGAAGATGTGAAGGTCATGGTAGAAGAAGACATGAAGAATGATCCAAATCAACAAAAGGACTGTTATCACTCAGGTTGTTCCCTGCCTCCTAGAGGGAATATAGCCGAGGTAACCACTAACCAATCTTTTAGTTATAGGTGCTAGCCTACCTGCAACCAGAGAGGGCTCTCTCTTTGTAATTTAGCTTGGTTTGTTTGTATTTAGGCTAGTTATAAGACACAAGTTTTGTTTAATGTTTGGGAGATGACATTCAGTAGAGCTAGACAGTAAGTTGAGAGAAGTGCATACCATTGGGTTGATGGAGTCCAAGTAAATAAACTTCTAAGCATGGTTTCTTTGGCAATGATAATACTACAGAGCAGGATAATTAAACACAGAACAATTTTGAAAATGAAATAAGATGGAGTGAAGTCAACGAATGAAAGGCAGTCAAGAATCTTTCATACTATTAACAGAGAGAAATTGCATAAACATTATCAGGGAGCATTCAAGAATTCCTTGATGATATTTAGAGTGAAAGAACCAGGGAGACAAGAGCAATTAAGAATTCTTGCCTATGATAGTCCTGTAGAAAACATTAAAAATTAAAAGAATTGAACACAGAGTACAGTGAAGTAAGTTCTGGGTTATCCTTCTTTCCTATAACTTAGAACATGATATTTAGATGATAAATAAAGACAAATATAGTAACATAAGATTTAAGAAGGCTTATTGATCCATGCATTAACACGATAATTCTGTAATCTATTCTTTTGCCATCGATTCCACACTCAGTCAGTTCACCAGCAAAGCATTCCAGCAATTTTATTTCTGAAGAGTTCTAAAAAATATACAGCGCAAGTCAAGAATGATATTCACCAACCAACAATAATACATCTCTTTGACAAGTATATATAGGAGTTTACAAAATATCCCATAGGGAAATATCTAGACATAAATGTATCCATCTACTCTGACATAATCAATAACTATTTGTGGAAAAATCGCGCAACTTTAACTGAGGAATTAAAAGCTCTTTACTCGCTGCAGCAGGTGTCCTGTGTGTTGCTGACCCTTTGACTCTGGCAGTCGGTGGATGACCGCTTCCTTGATGTGTTGTCCTATTGTGTTGTCCTGTGCCACCTGGTCTGCGATTTTGAATATTTTTTAGCGCGAATTTCACCCACTGTTAGTTTGATTTTCTGGTAGTCGAGCCATATAATGCAACTTTCATATTATGTAGACAATGTACAGGAAAAGAATTAAAATTACTTCAGAATCCCAAGCAGGCTTTGCCACCATTCCTCTGTTGGTAGTTGATGCTTTCTTAACTTGAATAATATCTCATCAGCTTCAGTGTATGTGTAATAATTTGGCCAAACTGGAAAGAGGTGTGCTATCTCATGCTCAATGTAAAATAGATCTTCCAGTTTATCATATAAACTCTGCCCTGTGGGAGGAACTGCTTCTTTTGTGCTGCTTGATGATGTTGTGATTTGATTTTGTACATAGGTACTTAGCCTGTTTGCATATTGTTCCTGTTTTAGTAGCCTTCCAGCGCTAGTAACCAGGCTGGGTAGACCTTTGGTTTGCAAATTTGAAAGCTTCTTTCTAAAGGCATTTACCTCTGTCTGCATTTCTTGGCATTTTCTTTCTATAGTTTGGACAAAATTTCTCATGGTCAGCACCTTCTTGACTCTTATAATAGTCTTTGTTCTATTTTGGATGTTCAGTGCTGCCAGCTGGTCACTAGTACAAGTATTCAAAAAGTGAATCAATTGATTGGCTTGCTTAGGCTTATCTGCCAATAATGTTATAGCCTTATGAGTTTCATACTGAGCTACAGCCATCAATTCTATTTCGTCAAAAATGGTTTGTATTGTTGTCCATTGATCAGTAAGAGCTTGGCCAATTTTATTCCACAAAATTATTTTTATCTCGGTCAGGGTTCTATGGAGAGTGAGGTCTTTCTCCAAGGCCTTTATCTTGTTTTCTAGGGCCTTTACTTCCCTGGTCTTCTCTACAACTGTCATCTTTGATTTATCATAACTAGCCTCAATCTTGGCTAGCTTTTCCTTGGTCTCCTTCATTTCTGCCATTTGTAATTCTAGAGCCTTGATTTCTTGCATCATGGCCTCCATGCTCAAGTCGGCCTCTTGTAATGTTGTTGTTGTAGTTGCTACTGAAGTTGAGGCACCTGCTGCTGAAGTTGAGGCTGGGGGAGGTGTTGTTGAAGTCACTATTGTTGGAGGAGCTATAATTATTGGAGCTGTTTGGGATGGTTGAGGGGCCAACTCTAGCTGTTTCCCTCGTTGAGCCTCTTCCAATGCTTTTTCTGTGTCCAATATCCTCTGGTTCATCCTCATAAGCAGGCTAACCACATCCTCTACTTCCTGTTGTTGTGCCACTTCTGCAGTTTGAGGATGTATGGTAGCTGGTAGCTTCATTTGTTTTCTCAGTTCTGCTATGTCTTCCTCCTTTTTTCTGATTAAGCCCTGTGTGCCTTTGGGATCTTTGGGATCATGTCCCAACTCTATGATGATCTCTTCCAAGGATTTTATCTTATTATCCTTGGCCAATGATGAGGATTTTTCCAGCTCTAACTGAGCGGAAGTATTGCATAAAGAGTTCTGCAATTTGTGGGCCATTAGATCCTTGTCTGCTAATGTGGAATAAACCATTTTTCCAGCCTGCTTATGTAACTCAATCTGGTCTATTGGATGTATGTCTTTTACCAGGACCTCCAGATTGGTTCTGATGTAGTCTACAGCTGACTGTGGCTGCTGTGTAGTAGGTCTGAAGTGACTGAGAGTCATCTTCCCTTCTTGCATGTCATATGCTGCCATCAGTCTTTATTGATTTGTTGGTGCCATTCTCATCAACTGATTGTAAAGTTGAAACCTTATTGGAAAATTTCTAGCTTTAATCTCTGTGAATGCTCGTTTGATATCTGAGCCTTGCCTAGTGTTGTGTAAGGTAAATCCCCTCTGCGGACAGAGGTGATCCCACTAGCCCAATAGGGGTCTAGCAACAATCAAACACGCTGCATGCAAGCTCCTAATTGCATAATCAAAAAGTTGGTCATAAAGGCCTACCTCGAATCCAACGCTATTCGTCATGGAAGAAACGTCGCTCCTGTCCTCTAGCTTTGGCCGGTCACTATCCTCGCGTTCCACGCATGGACACCTGCAC